>RXPK01003154.1:0-64334 GCA_004143645.1 Protaetia brevitarsis
CAATTATCTCTATTTCACGTGTTTTTTGTTTCATTGCTCTATTCATTACCATTTCAAAGGTTATCGGGGGGGAGGGGGAGGGGGAGAGGGGCATTACGACCTCACTGTATTTACAAAAGTATCTACATGGAATATTATATAGCTGCTTCCTAACCTCTCCGCAAAAATACAAATTTTAAGCCCGAAAATGTGTATAATATTTTTTTTTCGAAGGTAAGCTTCATTCTTTTTAATTTCAAGCATAAGTTTGTCAGATTATTACTTATCTGTTAACGCAGCTCTTTTATTCCTTTAACAAATTTAATATCAAATCATACTACAAAATTCATGTCAATAAAGTTGTACTACAATACTGAGATAACCTACACTATAAAGGAACATAAATTGCATATTACTTGTCGCAAATGCATAGTGAATTTCAGTAGGATTTTGCTCAGTGAAGCTGACTGTTAATCAAGGAATAACGATCTTTGATCAGATGTTTTGATCTCATAAATTATTTTGTTCGTATGTGACGTTTGCAATGTCCTTGCGATATTACAACGTTTTTTCGATAATGCACCCAAAATCAACTTTTATACCTGTTAAGTAAAATAGGAGAAGCGCCATCTTTACAACAATGCTGATCACATATACATATAATATATTGAACTTATATGGTATAAAAAAACTTCCTATAATAATAAATGCTTAATCACAAACTGTTTACAAAAGTGTGGGCTTAGACTTGGAAAAAAGTAATTTTGAATATATAATTAAATTATTACAATTGTGGTTAGGCGTAATTCTGATTTCTAATATAACAGGGTGTATCAGATAGAGAGTAAAATATAATAATATGTAGCAGCTGTAATCTTTTATACAATCAAAAAGCTTATGCACAGGGTTCTACCTGTAGCATACGAGAAAAAAATATTTGTAAAATGCCGTGGCTGAGCGCACCTGTGCCCAACCTAAATGGGTGTCGCGAGTATAGCCCACATACACTATCATTCAGCATTACCGCTGTTAGTTTGTGTGGATCGCCGCTTCGAACATTTATTTAAATCTTCCGTCTCGAAAAACGATCCTTTTCAGGACCATCATGATTCATATAAAGAAATCGAGCTTGATGCATCGCAAAAGCGCGGGAATATATAGATTTCATTTTCGCGCGATCGACATAGTAAAAAGGGTGTTTTGCAAATTTTCTGTATCTACATTTATTCTGTGGAATTTTCGCTTCAATCATTTTGCGTTATATGATTAAATAAATCCAACAGAAATAACTCAGATTCATGTTGGTTACCGTTTATTAACAACTAACTCTCGATTCGACAAAACAAAAGAAATTTTACGTTTTTTGTAACTACTGAAGTCGCATATTCGGGAACTCGAACCGTCTTATCAGGATATTTAAACACTATATACTTTGTAGACTTACGTGAATTCTTAACCAAAAAAGGAATTGTTTATTTTATAAACAAGAAGAAATTAAATTGCCTCAGTTTTGCTATTTTTTACAGGGCTTTATTTATTCAGACATGACGTTTAAATGGACTTACGGCTACCATTAAGAATAATACTAAATGAAGACACGTATTTAACATATATAGCACGTTGCGGGTGCTTAATCATGACGTTTCCTTGCTTCAGTCCGGACTAAAGAATTTTTGGCTCTAAATTTTCTTTTTTTTTTTATTCTTTAATGATGAAATCCGGTTTCGGTGGGTTGTGCTTTATATGTGTGTATTAACACAAGCAAATATTGTTACTCTTTTATTGATACCACCCTGTATAATGAATAATTAAAGACACTAAACGCAACACTCAATAAGACCTAAATTATGGTGAATAAAATAAAATAAGTGGCGTTTTTTGCATTGTTACGCATTATGTGATGGGATGATCTAAGACACAGGTGCTACTCGCCATTTCATTGGTTATAGAATAAATTTTGGAATTAAATTTGAACCAACTGCATATTTGGCCCAAATATATAGTTTTTCCCCCGAAGTAACAATGTTCTGTCTCAGTTAACAAATTACCGATGTTTCTCAACAATATGAAAGTAATTGACCAATCCAACATTTTCTACAACGTTGAACTGTATTATTAAGCTTGTTCTGACTAGCAAACATTTGCGGCAAATATTTGCAGCTCTGTTCACCCTTGTGCAAAAAAAATATGCAAATTGTTGCTGCAAGTGGATCGCACGAACTTATGGCAATTTCTGTGCCCTACTTGCTGCAATATTGCGTAGGCTATTCACATGGCCATGTTTTCTTCATCAGTTCCGATTGAAACTTCTAACAGTTGATGTCGTCCGTGAAAGGAATCGCTGCTGGGTGGCAGTCATGCTTTTGTTAAAAAGAAAAGGAATAAAACAAGTAAATATAAAAGGAAATATGGGTTAGAGATGGATACTTCAAAGAAGCGAATTGGTTTCCATAATAAACTTTACAAGGAACTGAAATGAAGATGCACGCAGTTTGTTAAATTTCATGAGAATCATATCAGAAGATGTCCGCGATGAGTTCAGAGATTATTTCTATCTACTGAAGGAGAAGTTTACTGACCATACCAACATTCTTAATTTACTTATTTACTACTTGTTTACAACCCAACTTACCCTATTGTTTCTGGTGGCGAGCATTCTATGTTTGTAGAATATAATTTTAATCACTAAAAAAATTCCCGATTTACTTTATAATATCACTAGTTCCCTGTTCTATTTTTTTTTCTTTTAATACTCGCCACTTCCTATAGGAATGTGTGTGCGCAGATTATGGATTTTTTTGTATTTCATTTCACAAATATTTGCTGTTTTGGATAATTGTTTCAATAATGCTTTGTTTCTTATTGCGCATTTTTGTAATTCCACATTTGATACTTCAATAATTCGGGATTAGATTCATAAATTGCTATTAATTTTTGGGTCAATCTCTTTTGTCCACGCAAGTTTTGGCCTTCTCGTGCAAACACTTTCTTGCGTGACTGACACGTGCAATCGACGTCGCAGGCATGCAAACAGTACGAGCAAGCAAAAGTTATCTGTTCACCCTACGCAAAATATATTGCTGCAATAACTGCAGCAACAAAATCTTTTGCTGCAATATGTTTTTGCACAGTTCACACTTGCAAAAAATGGTTTTGCTGCTAATCAATTTGCAGCAAGATGTTTGCTATGCAGAATATAGCTTAATGTTAATACCTACTAAACTAAATAATTTGTTCGAATATATTAAACTTCTAACCAAACATTTTCTTTCAGTCATATGTACATTTTTTGCATATCTTTGAAACAACAAAGGCAGTTTGTCTCAAAGAAAATATACTTAACAAGATTATTTTAGTTGGTTTAAATATGTCGATTTTTCAGTGTACTTGTTTAGAATTGGCAATGGATTGCCTTGACATTTTTACACATCGGTGGTTGAATAAGCCACTTATATAAACTTGATAGAGGATTTGTTTGTTAAAATAAAAAAGATTACACTCCGTGATGTCAATCGATAAATACCAGCATTCAAAGAAGTTACCGTTTATTTGTGTGGTTAGCTTAATACGGAAATTTGTCACAGTTTTAACAAAACAGGTTGAAATAAAACTGATTCAAACTAATTACGGAAGCAAGAATGACAGGAAATCGAATTGAATTGTCGACGAAATAGAATAGAAATCCGAGGATTTCATTTTCGAAATTGGCCTGTTGTACTGCAATCATAAAAAAAAAAGGTTTCGCTTCGGTAAGTATCTGTTTTGTTTTAACGCGGACACATCAAACAGATTTCGCTACCATTAGCGACGTAAGAAGAAACGAAATCTGTCACGCTATTTTAAGTTTCCCACTAACAGAATTATTACTTGTACCAATTAGTTCAAGTTAAATATTTACTGCCGCTTCTGTAAAGCTTAAAGTTTACTTACAGATTTCCGTTGTATAAAATAATTTATTTAAGAAGAAGCCAGCTCTTTATTAGATCTCTCGGTTTTATAAAGTAGTTATACTACGCGGAGAGGAATTGAGTAGTTCTCTTAGATACTATATTATTGTTAGAGATTACTTTTTTTTGTAATTTTGAAATATTTTAAAATTAAGGCAATATTCTTTATTAGTTATTATAATACTCAGTGTTAGTTATAGGCGTCTTTACTTATAATGTATACCATTAATGCCACACAAAATATATCCTAGCTATATACAGCTACTAATCCATAAATACACTTCCTACGATATCAGTTTCACAACTACTTTTTGCATAATAATACATTTTTGGTTGAATTTAGATTACTGTGTTATTTAAATATATACATGTAGGTACATAAATATCTTTTTTAGCAGAATTAAATTACATATATAGGAAAATTATTGGAAACTCCCATACTGAGTCATTGTTTTCCTATTGTTTTTGCTATTTTTTCCCCTATTCAGTAAAGTTTATCACCTGTATATTTGCTCGAATTAAACAATTGTATAAACAAATCTGACCTAATAGAGATTGTCTGTTATAAACATCTAATAATGTCAGAGATTCCACAGATCGCAATTTATTTTATTGAGCTTATGAATTACCGGTTCTACACTCCATTTCACGTAGAATGCAGCGTTACTTAGATAGGCGAAAGATTTACCGACTTGGTGATTGGCTAATAGACGAGGTGAATTCACACACACGAAAAAACATTTATATAGCAAATGAAATTTTAAGTTTGATAAAGAAAATATTACTGGATCTATGACATTTATCAATCTTTGTTTGGTTGGTTTCAGCTCTGTATTTGCGGGTTTATTGCTTTTTTGTGTCGTTCGTGTGATATTAGTATAATTTTTAAGCAAATTGTTACAAAATAATTGTTCTTAGCTCTACTGAGTACTGTTGAATTTCTTTAACGGTTTTGTCTTTGATTAACTATGTAAAATGATAGTGATGACAGTATTTTTTACATCAATTTTAGGTATGGTAATGAAGAAGTATTTGATCTACCTGCAGGGTCATCCAAGAAATCCTCAGGGAAAACATATATGGCGGTAGGAAAGGATAATGGCTTATAATTTGTATCTGGAGTTCAGCGGGACACTTCTAAATGCTGCAAAGCAACTTGAGGTGGGTGAAAGAACAGTGTGGATATTGTAAAAGAAAGGATTACCACTGGAGTTATTAGTTCACCCCCTACAAAAGGCCTTCGTCAGAGTGATATAATTCCTTGAGAAGCAGATAGGTCAGCATTAGACGATACGACATTCCTTTTTCTTGCAGAACGAATTACCTACTATACTGTTATTTTTCACTTATATTATGACTATAACATTCTAAATAACTATTCATGTTACCCTTTGGCTATTATTACAAAATTTTATCGAAACTTTTCGCTTATGACACTGACAATTTACAATTTAATTTGCCGTAATTTTTTCATTTTTCGGTGTCATTTGGGGTCCAATCGCAGCGCTATCTACTGCATTCTTAAAGTGAATGGAGTATATGATATATAATATATGATCAATTAATTTTACCCTCTAGCTAGCCATGATTATATTGTTATTAATTTATTCAAATTATCGTGTTGGTGGTGACAAATTAAATACACCTGTCATGTGTGCTGGTATTGGTTTAATTGACACCAAAAACGTTTACTATAATCATAAAGTTTATTATTTCGAATTATATTTTAGAAATGGTGGAAAATTTAGTAGAAATAGTTTGTAGTCTCCGCAGCCATGTCTAGAAGAATTTGGGGCAGATTTCCAAATTTTCCAGGTAACATATACAGTTTGCGGCAATTGATACAAGAATCAGTAGAACATTCCGTGAAACAGGTCTGTGTGCCGAAAACCCAGGTGTGGCAGACCATTAGACCGGACAGTTGAAAATATAGGCAGATGTTCAGGAGCCAATAACTGCAATCACTTAAGAAATCGATTCGTAAGCTTTCACAGCAAGCACAACTTCTTATCTGTAACACGCTCTAGAATCCTTAAAAAGAATCTACAAAAATTTACATACATATCATTGCGTGCAAGAGTCTTACCCATTGATGCACGTAACTCGGCTAATTACTGTCAATGATTTTTAGCACGATGAATAACGACCACGTTCTTGACAAATCCTTTTTCTCGGATGAAGCACGGTTTCATTTATTTGGATATTTAAATAAAGAAACAATGCGCATCTGGTTTAGTGAAAATCGACATGAAATTCTTGAAACACCCTTGCATTCTCCAAAAATAGACGTTTGTCTCGCTGTTTCTCGCAGACGGATTATTGGTCCAATATTCTTTAATAATACTATAAATGTGGAACGATATCGTAATAAATTACTACAACTATTTTTAAATCAATTACATGATGATGAACTCCGCGAGATATAAACCACCCATAGGCAATTGAAACGTTAGGAATTATTGCCCGAATTCTTTGATAATCGGATAGTAGGCTTTCCACCACGATATCCGGATTTGACAATTGGGTTATTTCATTTATCCACACCCAAAAAATTGAGTACATATTTACAAATCGTCCTCATACAATTGAAGAACTTGAACTGAAGCTATCTGAAATGTCTGTGAGAAAATTACACCACATAATTTAAGGAATGCCTTCAATAACATGAAACGAACTTGTAATTTTTACAACTGAAACGTTTGCATCTAGTCATTTATCAAAACGACAAAACTTAATCTGTAAACGGTATAACATAACCTGCATTAGACATACGCCACAGAATAAGTCAACTTACACATTTTTAAACTTATACTACCAATTTAAGTTTAAAGAAGAAAAATTCCATGACTTTCTAGAGGATAGAAATATTTGACCATATGGTATTATTTGCCTTAAGAAGATGAAGAATCATTGGTCTGAAACAGATACATGTGCACTGTTTTATTAATTTTAATCATACAATTATCATCTTTCTATTGCAATTTCTCATTGTCAATTTAATTTTATCAGTGAATAATTGGACCATTTTGAACTTTCTGGATATATATCTGTACCTCAGAGGCAAACTATGTTAAGTCCAAAATTGGCATTTTACGCTAGACTTTTTTTTAATGAATTATGCTAAGGTTAAGGTGTGATTTAACATAATTCAAAAGTGTCTAACTTTTTAATAAAGCAAAATAAAAGACAAAAAAGATCGTAATAGAAGATTATTGTATGCTTGACTTAACATACTTAACTTGAATTGTCATATTTGTCTTAACATGTTTTGCCCTCTGAGGTACAGAATATACCAAAAAGTTCCTTATTTAAAAAAGCAATTTCATTTGTTATATTATATTAGTTTTGTCACTTACAGTTTTACTGGACGGAAATACATGATCAAATTTTAAATGGAATAAACTATATATTTTTGCACATTTGGATTTTGAATACATTTCATAAGGTATCTAGAACAATAAAGCGTATCTCTTTAGCTCTTCGAGTAAATCTAATTGGAGATGTAACTTTTAATTTAAAAAAATCATAAGTATATCATGTACAGATAAAAAGATGTTTTTTTTTCACAATTAAGGTCAAGATCCATGAAATTCCATAAAATTTTTCAAATATACATATGCATCCTATTACTGGGCGTATAAAACAATGTTGCAGCATTTAGTCTTTTTCTAGTGTTATGTCTACTAATATGTAGTGTATTGCTGACATTTTAGATTCAAAAATAAATTTCATACCAAACATTTTTCGTAACCAAAAATACGAAAAATAGGTACACAAAATGATTGTTTGCTCAAAATTACTATCTGCATTTTAAATACCTACTAGGTAATTTTCCATACGAGCAAAGATATTATATATATTATTACAAGAGTATATTTTAGTGATTTTCAGTTTACGAATGAGTTTTAATCTTTAGAGCGCATATTGTTCTTATAATTGCACTTTAACGTTATGAGGATTAAATAATAATAATAATAATAATAAATGACTTTATTGCCATAACATTCATAATATTAAACATAAAAAAAAAACAATAATAATAAACAGATCAACAATCTGAAGGCGAATTTCAGTTGAAAACTATTGTTTAACCTTTACAAACGGAAATAGGAAATCACAATAAATACAATGCCTAAAAACTCAACTCGATGACATATAGATGATTCAGTCTATAAAATAAATCAAATGTACAATATTACTAAAAGATTAACATGAAGAAGAGATATATGTATGTATATTGATGAAGAATGATCGCATTGTATCAACATCCAATCTCCCAACCAAAACCAGCCTAAATCTAGGGCGCAATGCCACCAATACCAATGATTTCAGCTCAAAAGAAACCGGGTTATAGTTTGTGTATGTCACATAAGGAAACGATCTCTGCCCAAGAGAAGTCTGCAATATGGTGTGAATAATACGAAACCTGGCTTGAAGACTATGAATATCATACCTAAACCAGATTTTGTAATACAGATAAGGGGGTGTTTTAAAAAGAAGAATCTTATGAAATAGTCATATCATTAAGTAGTCTCTAGGGTAATATATATTTAACCATCCTACTTCACGTAGCTTATGAGAAATGTGATCAAATTTCTTTAGGTTGAAAATAAACATGCATGTTGAATCTTTTGAATCCAACAGGTAGTAAAATTCTCCAAAACACCATGATAGACAGTAGAACAATAATTAGAGTGTGATAATACAAAAATATCACATAAATTCTTCTTAGTAGACTGGCTAAGCACTGATCTATGAGGATATAACTTTTTTAAATTTATGTAAGCCTTTTTAATGTACATATGTAGAAATCTGATCACGAAATCGAAAAGAATTATTTCTGAAAATATTTTGGAAATTTAGTTCACTTTGAATAACTCGCAGATATAGAGATTGAGTTAATTCTGATGTTTTTAGTTCTCCATATATGTACATATAGTACAGTCCGAGCAAAATGTTATAGGCTCTCTATATTTTGGGCGAATATCACAGTAAAAAATGAGAAAATAAAAACTTGTAGGTAATACATTATAAATATGTAGTATTTTAAAGGATCGTATTAATTTGTTGCATATTAGAGTGTTTTTAGTACAGTTATAATACTTTTTAGATGGGAGGGGGAAGTGACATCTTGAAGATTTGAAAATGTATAAAAAAAATAATACATTTACAAAGGATATCTATAAAGACCATTGTAACCATAAAGACGATTATATAAACGTTGAAATATCTGTCACAAAAAAAAATGCAAGAAACATGAAACCCATTAATTTTGTTAAAGGTGCTTATAACATTTGCTCGCGACTGTATATGTATAAATCTTTGCGGCACTACAAAGGTTTAATCCTGGGGGCGGCATTTGTCGGCACCGTAAAGAGTATTATCTTTCGAGCGATAATTCATTGCGTCGCGATTACATGGCATTTGCATTTTAAAGTAGATATGTTAGAAATACCTCTACTAATTCATTTTTCCAATCGCGGTCATAATTTTTTGAAGTAATTGTACCTCTAATATGCCATCCAGCTTGGGACACTCGGTATAATATAAAAAATATAAACTGTATATTGGCAAATAATAATAATAAATGAAAGATAATTTCAAAAATTAACCGGCTTCTTAGATTAAAAATGGGCGAATGACCCTTATTGAAACAATGAAGGAAACAAGATTCTTTGTTTAATATTTCAATCATTAAATCTCTCTCAAGATGAGAATAAAAAAGTATAATTAATACTAACACAATTACTGGCTTTCTTAAAAGGTAATAGAGGAAAAAAATAAAATCTAATTAAAATATAAAAACACATAATTAATTACTTACCTCGATCGTACGTGAAAATCCATAAAACGACAAGAAAATACCATCTCCGCTGGTAAAGCATCGCGACTGGCCAAGCGAAAAATAAAAACAAAACAATTGCAGCGCACTGAGCGCACTTCCTTGTCCGCCACAGGCTCTTACGACAGTATCTTCTCGCACATACGAGCTCTAATTTAATTCCGAGAAATGCACGGCACACCAGAGCCGCACACTCACCACATCAGAAGCTTTTGCAGCACAATGCATTCAAAATCGAAACCTTGCCTGTCGCATTACGCGGCTATTGCCCAACCCGTATAAGTGAACTGGTGCCGGGTTTAGTTAAAGGACAACTGCATTAACAATAACACAAATACCGCTTCAAATAGGCGGTAACGAATGCGGTAATTTCAACTTCCCCAGGTTCCGTATTCGTAATCCGTTACCTCAATGATTTATACATAAGTTGGTAATTAGGAGATTAATAATGAAATCGGCGCTCGGCACATAATGAAAGCGCAAAGTTAAACGGCCGTTCTTTGACGGGAGATTTAGCCTTGAAAGCGGGCAAGAATTCAACAGCAAGTGCGATTTAAACCTACGTATGTATGAATGTATGAACACGCTGTGGTTTTACCGAATATTGCACAGTGACTAAACATGGGTACACATATTGATATACTACATAGTATTTCGTGCACGATTGGAACGGAAAATGTCAATAGAAACTAATACTCATATGTATGATGTAAAATCGAATGTTACTGTGTCTCTGTGTTTCGGCAGTAAATATGAATATATTTATATCTGTAAACATATAGGCAAAGTGATATATTTATATTTTACTTGTGAAATACTAAAGCAGCAAATATAGATTATTATGTAAGCATTAATTAAGTGTAGCATTTGCGTTTTGTTTATGAGTTGTCTTAGTTTCATTTCGTATTGTTTTAAGATATGAATCTCGATTTCTGACTGAGAAGGCTGTGCTCAACACAGTCAAAAGCCCGACTCAGATCTCAAAATACGTCCAAAGCCAGCTGTCTATTCTCTATTTGCCCATACATACTTACAATTGTTGTAATGGTGGATTTACCTTCTCTGAAACTATGTTGGTAATCAGTAGAGACCGAATTATATGCAAAGTGGATATATTTTATTTTTTGCATATCTTTAATTATAGTCTATATGTAAACGTATTACACTAATTGAAGTTGATTAGCGCTAATTAGTGATTGCATATATTGCATATTTAGGCATTTCTATGCATATTTTTACAAAAGTTGCATATATTGCATATTTAAGCTTTTTCTTATCCTTTCTATTAGTAAAATTCCTAGTAATTCCTAATGTAGATCGACAACCGACAATTCTCAGAACGATAAATCTTTTACATTGGTTTCTCTAATACTTTTTTCCAAGAACTGCACGTGTATAATTTCGCCTAGCAAAAGGGATGTGGTAAATACGTTTTATTATTATTAATTCCCAAATAAACCATTCATTCATTGAATATCTTTGAGCGAAACAGCATGTAATTGTGTTACGTTTTTAAATACTGTGCGCACATACAATGAGTATAGCGAACAAAATGTCTTTATGGATTAAGCCATATCCTGAACTGGTAAAGGATGGCGACAAAATATTTTGTCGAGCCTGCAGTAAACTGGTGTAAGTTTAATTTTACTAAAAGCTTTACAATTGTTTTTAAATCCTTTAACTTTTGATATAAAATGACAATTGTTGTTATAGGCGTCTTCTGAGAGAAAATACCTGATTGATCAACACGCTAAAACTCCATCACATATTGGAAAATGTGAAATACTAAAGCGATCCGCATGTGTCCAGTAATCTATACGTCAATGTGTAGCATCAACTTCACGAAACTCAGAACAAGAAGAATATAATACGGATCTGTGTAACGCATTAATTTCGTCTAACATACCATTAGCAAGATTAAACAATATTAATTTAAAATCATTTCTGCAAAAATATTGCAAACATAATATACCTGACGAAAGTGCCTTACGAAAAAATTATGTCACATCTTGTTACCAGCAAACAATAGCAGAAATTCAACAATTGGTAGGGAATAATTTTATTTATATCATGGTGTAGATGAAAGTACGGATAAGTGTGGGCAATATAACAGCCCATTTGTTAATAGGAATTCTTCATGAAGATATTGTAGGTAAATCATATTTAATTTATTTTAAAGAACTTCAAAAAACAAATAATGTGATAATTGCCCAATTCATTCAAGAAGGTTTATCAAATTTCTTTTTACCTGGAAGTATACCTTGTGAAAAAAATTTACTAATGTTGTCCGACGCTGCACCATACATGATAAAAGCCGTGCAAAATTTAATTTTTTTTTATAGTAACATTATTCATAGCACTTGTTTAGCTCATGGGTTCAATCGTGTAGCCGAAGACATTAGGAATCAAATCCCTTTGATTAATGATTTAATTAGCAATGTCAAAAAAGTATTTTTAAAAGCACCTTTACGAATCCAATTTTATAAGGAGCGACTTCCCGGTGTTAAGTTGCCTCCTGAACCGATTATTACGAGATGGTGTGCATGGTTAGAGGCCGCAATTTTTTCGCCGATAATTTTGAAGGAATAAAAAATGTAATTCTTGAAATCACTGCTGACTGCATTGCTCTAGAAACTGTAAAAAGATAGTAACATCAACGGAATTGCTACAAAACCTTTTGTATATAAGTCAAATTGTAGCTTTGTTTCAAGTTCCATTCGTAAACTAGAAACGCAAGGGATGTCGCTCTCGGAATCAGTCGAAACAGTAGACGAATTTGATATGGAAGGAACCTATAAGAAGGTTGAGGGTACAATAGATAATTCTGTATACAATAAATTTAAAAAAGTGATAAATAAAAATTCGGAGTATTTGAAATTGAAGAAAGTTAAGAAAATTTTGGAAGGTGAAACAGTAAACGATTTCGACTTTAGTTTTAGTTTAGAATGTATTGCAAAGTTAAAAAATGCACCAATTACATCTGTGGATGTTGAAAGAAGCTTTTCTATTTCGAAACATATGTATTCTGATAGAAGACAAAACTTTCTTTTACACAATTTTGAAAAATATTTAATTATAAATTGTTTTAGAAATATGTTGTGAAAAAATTTTGTGCAATAAAGTTAATGTTTAAATTTCTGCTCTTGTTTATTTTATGTAAAAATTTTGCATATTGTCGCAATTTTTTTGCATATATGCCCCAGGGATATGCATATTTTCTCAAAAATCGATGCATATATATGCGCGTATATTCCAGTTTTTCCTTGCATATAATCCGGTCTCTAGTAATCAGATAGGACGTTTTATTTTTTTAAAAACGAAAGAAGCCGCGTTTGCCTGGCGTTCTCCAAGATCTTGCTTATAGAGAGGAAGTAAGGGAGATAGGTCTGAAGTTAAACATCTTACTCACTTCATCTTTTTTGTGTACAGGGATAACTAATGACTTTTTTAAAACCTAGTTTTGAAACTATTTTGAAATAATGGAACCTCCAACTTAAATTTATTTATATCTCTTTTTAAGCCACATATTGATGTGCTTCAATTATATATGTTATCATTAAAAATAAGTTGCCTGTACCACTTTTAATTTCATTGTTTTTAAACCAATACAGTAGTTGCTATCAAGGATACTAATTACAAGGATAAAGCTATTAGATTGTAATGCAGTTCAGATTTTAAAAGTATATACAATTACCTTTTATGAATATGAATGCTTCTTATTAATACATGATAATTAAATTAATTACTTTGAATGCCTTAATAGCACTGGAGATTGTGCTTTTTATAGGTACAAGTAAAAATTATTTTTTTTTTCCTATATATTATCATGACACAGATTATTTATACAGGTGTCCCACCGAACAGGGTCATTAGAATTTTTCGAACTTGTAATAGGAATTTGCTTTGGAAACTTGCAGAATGGTCATGGCCGACTATGATCTATTTAAGAAAAATATTTTCAGCCTTATAGCACTTTTGATATACAGAGTGTCAATACTAACTTTCTTTATCTACTTTAAATGAAAAGGTACTATTCTTATGGGTCCAGTGTATTGCTCGCGTCATTTGTGATGAGTTTGCATTAATGTTAAAAGCTAATCGTTTTTGAGATATTTGTAATTTTGTCAAAATTTTGACGTTTGCACTCTTTCCAATAGATGCAGCGCTAGATTCTTCATCGATTAGTATTAAGGTTCGGTATATATAAGGTAAAGTCAGGTAAGTGTGTAACCGGGGCAAATGCGTAGTTTGGCTAAATTTATTTTTAAAATTAAAATACGGATGTCCTCTGTTGTATTACTAAACAAACTAAACTTCATACTAGTTGTACAAATAATAATTCACATCTTCTAACGTGTAATATCTTGTAAATTTATCATACTTTATTAAAAAGCCATCAGTATAGTATTACACTCTTGGCCGAACTAAAGGATAATGCTATTAATATATAAAATGCGGAACGGTTTACACACTTGTTCTATTTTGCTGGGTAAGTATGCTGTATTGACAGGGTTTAAAATTTCTTTTTTTCTCTAGTAAATCGTTGATAATTATAAAAAGCATATCTATTAAAGGCAAACAGTGTTACATTTTCTTCACATTTTCTTCACATTATACAATTTTTACTACACACTTACCTGACTTTACCTTGCCTAGTTCTGATAGTTTTTGAAATATTCACATTTATTTCATAAAACCGGCAGAAATATGCCAAAGTTTCTACTGCAAAAGCAAGTCATTCGGAACACGCTGTATAACATTTTTCAAAATAATGCATTCCTTTGTAATAATACTTGAATAAGCATTTATTGTGACTACTAAAATCTATTTAAAGACATGGACAATAATTATTAGATGTTAGCAAGCTATGAGTGTTATTGTCATTACACATTAACAAGTAAACACATTGTTTACATTGTTTGACATTTAACGTTCTTGTAAATTATTTAAAAATCAACTGCTACAAATAACGCAAAACAAAAAAAAACACTTTCGTTATACTTTGTATATAAATACGGCTAAATTTACAATGCGTTTACTGGTAATTTCTTTTTTAATTTACAGCCTTTTATTTGCAAATAACTTAAAAAGATTTTGAAAGCATATGCTGTCATATAACTTGAACAATATACTCGTTTGTTACTATGTAATAAACATGACTAATTAAGGTGTATGTTGCGCACAGTTAAATGAATTTTACTAATAATAAGGAAACTGGTCACAATAACTACTTCAATTATTATTACAAATGAATGCAAAAAGAGATGACACATCATTTTGAAACATACTATATTGGGAATCCGAGTAACTTGCTTAACTTGGCATATTTCTGCCGGTTTTATGAAATAATAAGTGTGAATATTTCAAAAACTATCAGAAATACTACCTAAATCTAAATACCAATCGATTTAGAATCTTGCGCTGCATTCAATGCTGCGCTGAAAAATACTACGATCCATTTGAAAAAAAAAGTTTTTCCTTTAAAGATATCCATATTGGACATGAGTTTCCGATCATCCTGTATGGAATATTGTAGTTTTGACTGTCGTAGCTAACACCTATGACCGTGTACTTGCAACCACATCAGTAGAATATCTTAATGTCTAATAACCTATCAGATATTTAATTCTATTGGAAAGAGTGTAAACGTCAAAATTTTGACAAAATTGCAAATATCTCAAAAACGATTAGCTTTAGGAATAGAAAACACTAATACAAACTCATCATAAATGATGTGAGCAATACAGTGGATCCATAAAAATTGCACCATTCTATTTAAAATAAGAACGTTGATATCGACACCAAAAGTGCTATAAGGCTGCAAATATTTTCTTTAAATAAATCATAGTCGGCCATGACTACGCTGCACGTTTCAAAATCAAATTCCTACTAGAAGTTCAAAACATTCTAATGACCCAGTTCCGTGGAACACCCTGTATAATATATCTCCATATAAAGTTTATAAGAGGGAAAAAGAACGAAAATTATTTTTTGCAAGAAAATTTTGCTTCTCAAAAGAATCAGACACTTGAAAATGCTGAAATGTTACAATAAATGTTTGTAGTTGAGATGACTCGTACAGTATGTTATTATTATATACTATTATTTTCTAATATACAGGGTGTATCAGATATAGAGGTAAATATAATAATATGTAGCTGCTGTAATCATATACAATCAAAAACTCTTAATGCACAGGAGGTCTATCTGTAAGCATTAACGAGAAAAAAAATATTTTATAAATGCCGTGGGCTAGAGCCGCGCCTGTGTCCAACCTAAATGCTGTCCCGAGTATACCCCCACATACCCCTATCATTCAGCCATTATCGCTGTTAGTTTTGTGTGGATCGCCGCTTGGAGTGCAAGCCATTTCGAACATTTTATTTAAATTCTTCCCGTCTCGAAAAAACGATCCTTTTCAAGACCATCATGATTTCATATAAAGAAAATCGAGGCTTGATGCATCGGCAAAAGCGCGGGAATGTATAGATTCATTTTCGCGCGACATCATAGTAAAAAGGCGTGCTTGCAAATTTTGTATCTACATTTATTTCTGTGTATTCGATTCAATTCATTTGCGTTATATGATTAAATAAATCAAAAGAAATAACTCAGATTCATGTCGTATCGTTTATTAACAACTAACTCTCGATTCGACAAAGCAAAGAAAAATATTTACGTTTTTTGTAGCTACTGAAGTCGCATATCCGGTGAAACTCGAAACGTCTTATCAGGATATTTAAAATAATACTTTGTTAGACTTAGTAGAATGCTCTTAACAAATAAGGAATGTTTATTTTATAATAAGAAGAAATTTAAAATGCCTCAGTTTTGCTGTTTTTACAAGGACCTTTATTTATTCAGAATGACGTTAAATGAACTTACGGCATACTATTAAGAATAATACTAAATGAGTGCAATGTATTTATACATAATACCATGTTTAGCGGGTGCTTAACATGACGTTTCCTTGCATCAGCCCGGACTAAAGAATTTTGGCTCTAAATTTTACTTTTTTTTATTCTTTAATGATGAAATCCGGTTTTCGGCGGGTTTGTGCTTTATATGTGGTTGTAGTTAACCACCCAAGCAAAATTTACTTTTTTATTTGATACCACCTGCATATCTATTCAAATAAGCGACATTCTTTAAATTAATCTATTAACAGTAACCTTCAGATCGATATGCGTATTATCTGGATGCGTCGATTTTCGTCGGGTAATTTCGTTATCCGATTCCCAATTAGCCCGTCCGACATAAAATAATTAAATTTAAGACGAAGCCCGACGCGTATTCGGGCTTTTTCAGTCGTGGAAGGCCCGGCCTTTTAATCGAATGGAGAAGCGATAAATTAATTATCATGAATCAACCATTTATACATCTCTACGATATACATAAGCATATTACTATATCCGTATATATACCGTATATACCTCAGGATATGCAGACGATCGTGTAACTAACCAGAAGGAAGTTGAAATTACATAAATCACGAAATCACGGGCGCTACTTGAATAATCCCAGTACCTAAGTTACTTTCCGCTTTCGCACAACACACAAAGAATAAAACGAATCACCCAGCACTACTTAACTAAATTAACGATTTATCAATAATTTAAATGTGTATTGTATTGTATTGTATGTATATTAGTACTCGCGCGAACACTGTTCTACTACTGATGATAGTTTAAGTGTGGCAGGTACAGAATTCCGAATATGATGACAATGTTAGAAAGTGGCTATCATACGATGATCGTGCGTAACTTTCATCTATTCTTTGACGCATGTATATCATATTATTATGGCCTATTAGCGCACATAAATGATGAATCTTTGAATGAATTTATGTCGTACAATCTGCGACAAAAGTATATGGACACATGAAATTGCATAGTACTGAAACAAGTCTTTGCAGCACTTTACGCAAATTTGTATTCATACAAATAGATTTTCTTTTGGATTCGTAGTATGACTGTATTCACATAACTAATGACGTAAAATTCTTAACGATGGATTACTAGAATATACATTATATACACACCGAGAAGGAATAATTTGTTCAATTCGATTTTATTGACAATGTGAGATCAACGACTGCAAGAACGGTACAATTGGAACAGAATGTGTTGGAGATGATAGAGAATGATCCTGGTAGTTCTACGCGAAAAATTACAAATTCCCTTGAATGTAAGTCATTGGACAGTTTGGAAAATTCTTAAGGACAATTTGTTGTATCCATACCACATTCAACACGTTCAGGCACTACTACCTGCTGATTCTCCTCCACGTATTGCATTATGTCAATGGATATTGCAAACATTAGTTAGATTCATTTTAGAAGATTCTTTTTGTCGATGAAGCCTGTTTTTCAAGAAACGCAATAAGGAATTTTCATAATGATCATGTGTGAGCAGATGAAAATCCGCATGAGGTATTTGAAGATCGTTACCAACATCAGTTCTCGATGAATGTTTGGGTTGAAATTGTGGGTGACTATCTAATTGGACCTGTATTTCTACCAGGAAGACTTACTGGCGTGGTGTATCCCAGCTTTTTGGAAGCAACGCTGCCTGAGTTTCTGAAGGATGCACCATACGCGACAAGAATTGCAATGTGATTTATGTACAATGGTGCATCACCACATTTCAGTTTGGTTGCTGGTAATTTTTTAACAGCAACATACGGAGATCGCTGGATTGGTGGAGGTAGGCCGCACTCATGGCCTGCTCGATCCCCAGACTTAAACCCCTACGTTATTTCTTCTGGGGATCTCTAAAGTCAATAGTTTACGCTACTCCAGTGGATAAGTTAAACGATTTGCGAAATCGGATAATTGCTGAGTGTAATTCAATTAGAAACGACCCTGGTGTGTTTGAAAGAGTTCGACAATTAATGACGAGAAGATTGAATGCTTCTATCCAGGAAGCATTGAGCAAGTTTACATGCAAATCTTGTTCGCCCTGTATCTTCGAAACAAAGGGGTTTTTCGAAAATCCTCATAGAACAAAATATTCTTAGAAAGGCCAAGGAATAACCCTTGAATTTTTGCCGCATGTTTACCTAACACCCTGTATATATAAAGGTAATCTTAACAATTAAGAAGTCACTATCGACATACGCGTTTCACCCTATCCAGAGTTCATTGCTTTCCTACGCGTCTGTATATATGCCTGACATGCGAAAGAATAATCAAGTGAGAGTTAATTAACAAATTTAGCAAATGCTTCGCGATCAAAGGGTTAAAACATCTGATTAACTCTCACTTAATTATACATATATGGGTAGAAACAACGTACTCCCAGATAGGGGATATATTCTACAAACAAGAGTTAGATAGCGATGGACTGACTTCTGTCCCAACTCTGAGCAACATAGGAACAATTTGAACAGCAATACGAACATGATCTTCAATCGAATTCACATTGGAATTAGAAAAACAAAATGCCATTCATTCTTATATCCTTATTCCTAGTATAAAAAATGAGGGAAACATAAGTACTAGTGTGTACAGAAAACCATCCTACACAGGGTAGTATTTACATCACCAATCAAAGGGAAAGAATTTGACTCAATACCTATAGCAAATAACACAACGATAACAAGAGTGAACTATCGGAAACAAAGAGTGCGATAAGATATCCAGGTAAATAGATCGGTCAAAACGCTCCAACGCCGGTACAAGACTAAAAATAGCAACAAGGTGAGTACCAAACGAGAAAGGAAATTAAGAACTAAGTAGATGCATGGTGGAAAAAAAAGATCGTTACAAAACATTCCCACATGGAGTACACAATGTGTTTATTCTTATACCAATTGTGCGATTTACCACAACTGGAGGTAATTATATAATTTATATTAAAGGAATGAAGCGAACCTAGTAAAATTTCCAAATGAAATTAACCATGAAATACTAGACATACTTTAGTTTTACCTTAAAAAAAAAAATTATGATCACAATAGAATTATATTCACAGCATCATCATATCGAAAAAAAAATAACTTTCCATTCCCCTCGTCAAAATTAATTTCAACATTTAAACGAAATAATACGCGCTTCAGAACAGCGAAAGAATTTTTAAAATCGATCCGCTAGTTCTAAATCTACTTGCGATAAACAAACCGACCATAAGGTGCGTACGACAGACAAGGAAGCATGTTCTCTGTCTTAAACCGGCCCGCGCGCTTTGTAATTCACGTCTCCCGTACGACGTGCGACAAACGCAATAGGAAAATTACATAGCGGCGCGCATGATAGACAAGGTCGTAGCCCATTTTATCCCCACTCTATCGCCCCGACTTTGTCGCTCTCATTGGCCAAAAGATAGGAGAGCGGAGTCCTGTTCACGAAAACGATTCTCACCCCAACCTGATCCGCATTCCATTGACCAATGTACGGTGCACCGATCGATTAAATCATCTATAATTCTCTTCTTTATCGATAGAAATTCGTGAAATTTGGTGTGCATGTCAAGGGGGTATGGTGCGTAAGATCGTATGATAAATTTTGAAAAATGATTTAGTTTTATATTTATCAGTTGATAAATATGAACAAACATGAAAATTGAAAGTTTTGTATAGCAGGGTACGTAACTGGTTCATTAAAAGTTTATGATGTTCTATTATTTACTTATATTTGAGATTTTGGTACCATTATCTGTTCGATTGGAACTATAAATATAAAATACTTTAACAAAATATCACTTCCGGTTGACCGGAAATGGACGTCAACTTTGTTATTTTAAATAGAATGATATAATTTTTTGTTCATTTTTGGATTCAACGACCATAAATACGTCAGATTGCCTTAGCTGTTGCTATAGCTACATGTTGCCGTTTTTGAGTTATTTAAGTTTTTCTTTTTTTTTAGTCATAATCATTGCATCATTGAGAAATTAATATCTCGGTTAATACTGCAAGTAGAGACTCCAAATTTGCTATGTTATGAATGTAGATATAACTCTAAGAAACGGTACGCACACTTTACATTCTAACATACAGGGTGTTCAAAACTGAGGAACAAAGTGACATATTTTCAAATGCAGAAAACGCATTTTTTTTAATAGAACACCCTGTATTTTACTTCGAAATTAGAAAGCAAATATCATTCCCTATCATGTTATATCAGCATTCCCTATACCTAACTTTAATAGATTTTGAGATATGAGCGACTATTTGTTAAACAGACTAACTAACCCTATCTTTAAATTTGTAGCTGGCTCTGAATGGAATTAATGTCAAATTCATTGACTAACCATAAGTGTTTATGCATATCATCGTAATTACACCTTTGTACAACGCAATATTAATAGAAATGAATATTCCAACAGCGACATCCTTGTATGGTTATTCAAAGAATAATACATGAATTTGACATTAATCCCATTCAGAGTCAGCTACAAACATTTAAAGATAGGGCTGATTAAGCCAAAGAGATTCGTTGAATCAATCTCCCACAACTTTCCCGTAACTGTATATATTAGAATTAATTTCCCACAAATACATACGTAGATAAAATTAGTGGATGATAAAATTAAATATTAAGAAATTGAAGTATTACATATGCAAAAGCTAATTTCTTTAATGTTGGAGCTGTATTAGATTTTCATTCATATTTTTGCCATGTACGTATTTTACTTTTGGAGCTAATTGTATTACAAACGGTTATAGGCACGAATGTTTTGCTAGCACTTATACATGTTTATAAGGTAAAATTGTGTAAACGTTTTCGCACGTGTCGAGTATGTTATTACTGTCACACTTTCTTTTTTGGCAACGTTGCGTTGAACGTACAACATTCGTAGTTATGCGACTGGAATATTTCGTGTGCCATTAACCTTGATTATGAAAATTCCTAATCGAACTATCTCAACGCAAAAGGAAACGGATCTACAATATAAATTACGGAAACAAATGGCTTTTCCCGAATAATAATTTTGCGTAACAATAACAAAAAAAAAGTGTGACCATTATAGCACCATTAAATATACAGGGTGTTTTGAAATATCGTTTAAAGATTTTAAGGGCATGTAGTAGTTCAAAATAAAGTTAATCAATAATAAACATGTTCACAAATCAACCGTTTCACGCGATAGCAGGCGTTTCCTAGTAGTACATGAATATACATATCCAGTAAACAGGTGGCTTATCAGCTATTGTTTTACGGCAGTTAATTTGACGTTTTTGCTATTTGTAGCAATTACAATGGTTGCGTATTCTAATGCTGAAATGAGCGATATGGTGTCATGTACGGTCGTGCTAATGAGAATCTTTACAAGCACGTCGCTTCTATGCTGAAACTTTCCTTGATCGCCACTGCCTTCGCATGTGAGTTCAGACGGTGTTTCAACGACTAAGAGAAACTGTTCGTTTGAGAAGCGGTCTTGTTATACTGACGGCAGAGAATAGCATCTTCCACAGATAGAAGATCGATTTTAATATTATTGATGAAAATCCCGAAACTATGTGTAGGAAGAATTCGACTCAAGTGGGTTTAGCAGCAATCTTTTTGGAGAACTCTTCATGAGCAACTACTATGCCCCTACCATATCTAAGGTACAAGCCTTTACTGCTCCGGATATCAAGCGAGAAGGGCTTTCTTGAGTGGTTTTTGCGAACAGCTGCTGATCGGCTAGATTTCGCTGATAACACTCTTTTCACTGATGAAGCTGGTTTTACTAAAAATGGAAAATTTAATTTCCACAACAATCACGTTTGGTGTGACGAGAATCCTTCTAGAACGATTTCTCTAAACAATCTGTTATGGCATGATATGGGAACGGTTGTTAGGAACTGATTGTTTGCCCAGACGCTTAACAGTCCTACATACCTCAAGTCTTGGAAAATACTTTACCTGAACTTTTGGAAGATTTACCTATAAATCTAAGACTGAACCTCTGTTATGCAAGATGAAGCTCCACCGCACTTTACGCGTGCTGTAAGGGAACATCTTAACAATGAATTCTGGGAGATGATAGGGCGAGCAGTCCCATTGCTTGCCTCCAAGTCTCCCGATCTAAACCCGTTGGTACTTAGTATCTGGATTATTTGAAAGTTTAGTGTACGCAACACCGTAAACGATTTTCCAGAGTTGCACCAACGAATAGAAACACTGTGCCAATAATACGAGAAAAAAACCCTTGTTTTTGAAACAGTGTGCGCTTCCTTTAAAGCAGATGTAGATCCTGTGTCGAAATGGAAGGACGTCATTTTGACATCTTCTTGGTATAATCTATTTTATGTTAAAATGCAATAACACCTTAAAAAAACGCTCTAAAGCAAACTTATTCTGCAATTGCGATTAAAATCGCTGTTATCTCGTAAACAGTTAATTTGTACATATGTTATTAATGACTTTAACTTATTTCGATCGTCATATGCCCCTTAAATCTTGAAACGATGTTTCAAAACATCCTGTATACATCTTTAAAATAAATATACATATAGATTTGTAACGTCCTGTATATTTTTACAATCAGGGAATAGCGTATTGCGGTTGCCAATGCTATATAACTAATTCCCCTGCAAATGGGAATCAATTAAATAAAACAAGCTTTTATACAGCCTGCTCTCTGGGCATCCTATCGATTAATTCAGTAATCAGAAAGCAATTAAGCGGCAAATGAAAACCAGGAATAACAAACAAAGCGAGGCAAAGCACTTAATTAGGAAATTACTTTTTTTATAACGAAACTAAGAGACAGATATATATCAGTGTATATAGGAAACTCCAATTACGAACAATTATAAATACAGTAAGTTGCGCCAACTTATGAGAATATATGGAATTACTTATTCTAAAATTTCTTTCCTGTTTTGCATGTATTTTCAGTCTTTATTTCAACTCAATGCACAAGATGATTTCTTACCTTAGTACAGAATAACAACAGATCGTTTTTATTACCCGTTATAGCAGTCTCCGTTGTTGTAAAATTTTCCTCGTTTTGAAATGGAAACTTTAAGTCATTCTGCATATGTTATCTCGCAGGTGCATTTTACGTAATGCCCATTCGATACGCGCTATTGCGACGTGACCCTGTTATTCTTGCGTAAGTTTATTTATCTCGCTAGCAAAATTTCCAAACATATCACTCTTACTACATTCAAGTATATTCCTTCGCCACACACAACATGATGGAAATGTTACAATGAAGCGAAATAGTTTTTAGATAATTTCGCTTCGTCCACATTAAAAAGCGTCGAACGTAGATTCTTTCTGATATTATGCACGATGAGGTTACTGCACTTTAAAATACTGAGACATGCGAAATATGTATGAGTCACGCCATCAGTATGTGCATATATTATATCAATGTCAATGATAGCTACAAGGTTTTAAATAATAATACCCGTCTAACAAAAAAGAAAACGATAAAGTTGAATTTGAAAGACTTTGTTTCAAAGTTTGTAGATTTCTGAATGAATCTTTACTAATGAAGTTGAATTGAATGAAAAATTCAACAAGGTAAAAAAACTGGAATATGGAGACTATTCCATATTCCAGTTGAAGCAAGCACAAAGAGTTTGTAACAAGAAGAGAATTGATGTGTAAGATGGACTAATAACGACCAAAGTTTGTGAAGTTTGACATGCTATGAAAATTTTAATGTTAATAGCTGCTTTTCAGTTGTCGAACCTCTAAATCATTAACAATAGTAAAGTCAGCTGATCAGAAGAGAGTATATATTTTAATTGAGGCAAAATATTTGAATGAGATTACTTGAGATTTCAGACAACAGAAAAGAAACAGGATAAAAACATATGATGAGTTTCTTTCAAGCCACTTATGTAATACTTATTTGTATCACTAGGCCAGAAACTGCAGTTTTGAGAGTATGAATTTGGTTGCGGAGGCGCAAAAATTAAATTCTCTAGCTTTAAGATTGGTACAATATTTTTCTATGTTTATAGTTTTTAACAGATGTTTCTAAAAAACAGTACTTACATGTCATCTGGCCGTTATTTTCCATATTTTGAGCATACCTAAATACCAATTCTAATTTGATATAGAAAATTTCATTAAAAGTGAAAAATATAAAGGCTCTGCTCCGATAAGCCAATGAATAGTGCTCCTAAAGCTATCGGGTTGAAATTAAAGCAAATGAGTACTACTGTCACACATACTGTAAATACCAAAAATTAGCTCAATCGATGCCACCCCATTCGAGATATTAGCATAAGGGTAGGAAAAATTGAATTTTTTTTTCTCAGGAACTACTTAAGTTATCATTATTTTCCCCAGGGTGCTTCTCAATATATGCGACAAACTTTAAGAGCTGATTCCTGAGGTTATTTTGATCATAAAAGTTCATATGAGTATATGTCCAAAACGGTTTGGTTTTAAAGTTATTGAATGTTAATAATAAATTATGAACTATGACTAACACGATATAATATCACAGTTTGTTCTTCAAAACTATTGTGTGAGAGGAATTATTTATATGTCATTTCAATATTTGTCAATAGTTGTCAGAGTATTCATTCAGTTTATTGCCAGTTTCTGTTTTCTAAAATGAATTACACGAATGCTGAGATATGTGATATGCATTTCGTTTACGGTCTTATCAATGGAAATTCGCGTGCTGCTTGACATCTTTATCAAGAACGATACCCGAACCGTATCATCCCGCATCATTTAATATTTGCCCATCTTCACCAACGTCTTAGTGAAACGGGCAATTTAAAAAAACGGACGACTGATAACGGGCACCCATCTACAGTGAGAACTCCACAAGTTGAAGAAATGGTACTAAATGAAATTGAGCAACAGCCCACTACAAGTACCAGAAAAATTGCGTTTGCTTTACACATTAGGCAGGCCACAATTTGGAGAATATTGAAAGATCAACTGTTGTATCCATATCATATTCATCGGGTGCAGGCACTTTTGTCGGCAGATTTTCCGCAAAGAGTGGCTTTTTGTCAATGGATGCAACACAAAATCGCACAAAATCCTGACTATTTGGCTCAAATATTTTTCACCGACGAGACTACTTTCTCTAGAAACGCGATTATTAATTTTCATAATAATCACATATGGGCCGAAGAAAATCCGCACGAACTAGTGAATCCCCGTCATCAACATCAATTCTCTGTCAATGTGTGGGCCGGAATTGTTGGAGATCGCTTGATAGGTCCACATTTTTGACCGATGCGGTAAAATGGCGAGGTATACCGCAATTTTCCTGAAGAGAAGTTACCACTACTGCTGGAAGAAGTTCCGTTGCACTTAAGATTACAAATGTATTTTATGCATGACGGTGCTCCAGCGCATTTTAGTTTAGTTGCTCGCGAGTTTTGGACAATACGTATCCAGATCGGTGGATAGGACAGGGAGCTCCACAACCGTGCCTCCTCGGTCTCCAGACTTAAATTCTTTGACTTTTTTCTCTGGTCACCTTAAATCATTAGTTTATACGACTCCCATTGAAAATGTCGATGAACTGAGAAATCGTATTATCGCAGCTTTTCAAACAATTCGAAATACCTCTGGTATTTTAGAACGGACTCCCCAGTCAATACGACGGAGGATAGAAGCTTGTATTGCATTGGAGCGGTCATTTTCAACAGTTAGTATAGTTAATTTTTTTAACTATTATTTTGTTAATTTATAATAAAAGCATTAATTATGTTAACTTACTATTAAACATTGTACAACTTTAGAACTAAACGATTTTGGACATACGTTCTTATGAACTTTTATGATCAAAATAACCCCAGGAATTAGCGCTTAAAGTTTGTCGCATATATCGAGAATCACCCTGTATATTTTACATTTGAGTCCTAGTAGTAAAAAATAATTTTATAAGAATAAATAGTAATAGGTACTAAGTATTATTATATGATATAATTATTAACATATATGTATTTACAATATAAAATAATTTTTAGTTCCGTACGCGAAATTTAAATTCCCTTTTGGCGGTTAGTTTTTTGAGTTTAAGATTCCAATTTGACTTTTTGTTGTATATAAATGCCTATATTTGGGTTTACTACATACTTTCTTTTTCCAAATTATTTAAATATCAAATAGATTCAGAGATTTTACTTGGTTTAGCTGTTCGAAGCGAAAGAAAATCGAAATATGTAATAATTAAAGTGTTTAAGTAAAATAAAAAACGTTTTTTTTGTTTTATTTAAATTTGTCCAAAATACAAAATCAAATCCTATTACCATTCAGCAGCCAATTCATCGCATTGCGTACGATCACTGTATTGACTCTTCAGCAGATCACAGAGTTGCGTCTTCAAACAATCGTCATTGCAACCCATTTCCAAGGAGGTATCTGCATACCTGACACTAAACCTAAAGTACTGTTCGACGACACTGCGATCGCTAGCCATTTTCTCGGCTAATTCTCTCACGTCGCTAGGAGCAGCACCTGATAATCCGTAAGCATCTTTGAACGAATACAATTTGAACCAATTCGGTCTGGTGTCCGGAGCCAAATTCGCTGCCGTGATATTATAAGTCCAAACGTCATAATCTAATACCTCCTACGAACAAAATTAGTAGAAAATTAATCAAAGATGAGAAGGCGTTTGACGGTATCTTACATAGCTCTCAGCGTCAACCTCGTATAGTTTGTAATTGGGATTCTTATCGCTAAATGTCGTGAGGGATCCTCCATTCCATGCCACGCCGATCGGCTCTGTAGGTCTTTCGCTGTGGTGGTACAGGATGAGCTCATCGCGGTGTGAGTGGCCGTTGAAGGTGGCAGTAATGGTTCCGGCAAATCTAAGATCCAAAAGAAATGAGGTTCGTGGGTAATATGATTCAAGATATTTACCTTTCAGCGATTCTGCGGTATTCCCTACTCCACGCAGAATAGGTGGTTGAATCGCTTGAAGGTAGGTGCGATAAAATATGTACTTTCTCTTCATTCTGCTCGCTCGCGAGTAAGGTCTGAGCCAACCAGTTCAGCTGGCCGTAGGGATCGTAGTCGTCATAGATTAACCACCTTTTAGTTAGAAGAGGGTTAACCGCTTTGTGGTATTTTGATTGTATTGTACTATTTACCAATTCATGGTGTACGCCACATTGCTATTGAGGACAATTATTCTGAAACCCGGTTTTGCCAGAACCGTGTAGAAACCGCCATTTCGGACTGTATCCAACGCTTCCTCGTCTAACCATCTCGACCAGATATCTGCGGATAGATCGAATAGCCATTGTGTTGATAAGCCTGGTGTTGTTATTTCCAAAGGAGCGAATCTAATAATTTCAAAATATTTATACAGGATGTCTGGATATTGGCGAAATTATTTTCAAAACACCCATTCAATATTTAGGTGTGGTTTTCTTATCAAGATGAGATAAATTATTCTTTTGTAAAGTTACCCCCAAAACATTTTGTCTCGGGGGCAAAATTATTTAAATAATAATTAATTAATATATACAGTGTGTTAAAAAAAGGTTGTCGGATATTTTACCTAATTATAGTACTGGTGGAAATAAACAAAAAAGTCTTAGTCAACATGGGCCCGCAATTCAACTGTTTTTGACATATAGTCAATTGCATATTTTAAAATAAAAAAAAGACATTTTTCGGTTTTGTGAATAGTTCCCTTTGTCAAACAACTGATTGTGACTTAAAATTAGTTCTGTCAGACATCTGTCATCAGATTATTTATCATTTGCGTCAATTTTTTTTTGTTCTCAAATTATGCAAGTACACAAATGCAGAAATGACCGATATGCATTTTATGTATGGTCGTGCGAATGGTAATGCCACTGAAGCACGGCGTATGTATGCCGAACAATTTCCAAATCGGTTGTTACCGAGTGATAGGATTTTCTCAAGACATATCCGGCTGTCCGAAACTGGTACATTTAAAATTAATGGTGGTTCTGGTAGACATAGATCAGTTTCTTCCCCCGCAGTAGAATTAGATATTTTGAGATGGGTAGAAGACAACCCAATATTAGCACCCGAAGACTTGCCGCAGAACTGAACGTCAGTCATCCTCTCATTGGAGAATTCGCGGAACAGCAGCTCTATCCTACACATTCAACGCGTGCAAGTTCTTGCTCCTCACGATTATGATGCACGTAGGGTTTTTTGTCATTGGGTTTTACGAAAGCTGGCAGAAACTCCTAATTTTGGACTCAGATTTTATTTAGTGACGAGGCTGGGTTTACAAGAGACGGAATATTCAATTTTCATAACAATCACGTCTGGGCAGATGAAAATCCCATGCTTTGTTGAACTGCATCACCAAACCGGTTTTCGCTAAATGTTTGGCTTGCTATTTTTGGAGACTGTTTAATTGGCTCCCTAATCGTTTAACGGGACAAGTATACTTGGATTTTTTAAGAAATGAATTACCCGTTTTATTGGAAGACGTGCCACTTTTTAACAGATAAATATTAGTTTATGCACGATGGAACTCCTGCGCATTTTTTCATCGTAGTTAGAAATTTCTTAAATCAAGATTACAACGGGAGATGGATAGGACGGGGTGGACCAACTGCATGGCCTCCTAGGTCCCCTGACCTGACACCTCTAGACTTCTATGTTTGGGGCATCTAAAACAATTAGTGTACGCACATCTGTAAACAATTGGAAGAACTCAGCAACGAATCGTAAATTGTTGCGAGAAATTCGGAGGACTCCAGTAATTTTCGAAAGATTGCGTCGATCTTTCATAAGAAGGCGTGAAGCGTGCTTAGAAATGAACGGTGGATATGTAGAACAATTTCTTTAGTTTTACTTTAAATAAACATTTGTTTAATTTACATTGCGATCAGAATTTCTTTGAAAATTTTTATCCTAGTAAAACAATATGCAATTGACTATATGTCAAAAACAGTTGAATTGCGGACCCATGTTGACTAAGACTTTTTTGTTTATTTCCACCAGTACTACAATTGGGTAAAATATCCGACAACCTTTTTTTAACACACTGTATATATATATATTAATTAATTATTATATTATATGGGCAAAATTATTCAAATAATAATTAATTAATATTTCACGTTGAAAAGTTTTCCTCTAAATTTAACACCTTTAACAAATTACAGCGCGCATCTTTGTTACTACCTACTTCATTCACCTTACCGACAAAATACAAACGTAGGCGACGAACAAACTTCCCGTACGTGAGCTTTCATGATAGACATTTCACTAGGTAAATTACTCACACATTTAAGGGATGGGATTCGTGATTACCCAAGGCGGGATAAATAGGCGTGTTCGGGAAAGCCTCCGTTAATTTATCGAAAATTAATTTCATATCCTCGGTGTTTTCTTCGATTGAAGTACTCCAGACCCTGTGATGGATGATATCGCCAGTGTAGTAAATGTAATCTATGTCTTCCTAAACATAAATATCGAAAAATTGCAAAAAGGTTATTACTATTTGCTGGGTTGGTTTTGGAATTTTTAAAATTGCCGTTTTAAAACACAACTTATGCGATATGAATACATGCGTACAATCTGCACAGAGAAAAATGCCGTTGTCGTAATTACAAAAGTAGCTTTGTAATTACTTTGGTGAATATCATGCTTTACAATAGTTAGCTATGATAAAAAAATCAGTTTATATCGCTCTATTGCACTGCAGATAGCAACCTTACAATTGGTGAATTTCCAATTTATATAGAGTAATTGCCTCAGTATAAACTGTAATCTTAACATATAGTAATTTTAACCCAACAGAAATACAAAATAATATCATTAGGTACACCTTGTTGTGGTTTTAAATTGAAGTTATATTAGCAGGCGAAATTGTGTCTATCAAAGCCAATTTATTAAGATTTTACATGTCCAATAGGCTTTTCCGACAAAAATAATAACATGTAATGATTATGTGTCTAATCTTTGAAACTTAGGCAACTATTGAGATATTTCTTAGCACATTATATGGTGTTTTCAAATTGCTAAAACCTTTCTAAATCTCATTTCAGGAGCTCTTTTTTGTATATTTTCCAAACTTATCGGAATAACCTAAATTTTTAATGTATTTTATTTGACTGTAAAATACGTAACTTTTTCCCCATTTAAATCACTCTGTAGATCGTATACTTTTCAAAATAGCGATATCGTTTCGGTTAAGTGATTTCATACTTCTCTTTACAAGATTCTTTAAACCGAAAAGATTCATTGAATCAATTTCCCTCGATTTTCCCGTAACAACATATACAAAACTCTTAATTTTAAGTTTTGTTTATATATATCAGCTAATAAATATAAAACTAAATCATATTTTCAAAATTTTATCACACCGTCTTACGCCCTACACCTCCCTTGACATGCATACCAAATTTCACGAATTTCCATCAATAAATAAGAAAGTTATAGACGATTTAGTCGATCGATGCACCGTACATCGGTCAATGGAATGCGGATCAGGTTGGGGTGAAATTCATTTCGATGGACAGGATTCCGCTCTCCTATCTTTTGGGCAATGAGAGCGACAAAGTCGGGGCGATAGAGTGAGGATAAAATGGGCTACGACCTTGTCTATCTTATGGGTCGTTATGTAATTTTCTGATTGCGTTTGTTGCACGTTGTATGGGAGACGTGGATTACAAAGGGCGCGGGCCGGTTTAAGACAAGGAAGATGCTTCCTTGTCTGTCTTACGTAGCTTATGGTCAGTTCGCTTATGGCTAGTGGATTCAGAACTAACGCGTCGATTTTAAAAATGATTTCGCCGTTATGAAGCGCGTATAATTTCTTTTAAATGTTGAAATTAATTTTTATGAAGAGAATGGGTTATTTTTTTTCTTTCTTGAAATGATGATGGGTGTGAATATAATTTTATTGTTATCACAACTTTTTAATGATGAAACTAGAGCATGTGTATAATAATTTCACATTTAATTTCAATTGGAAAATTTGCTAGGTTCATCTTTAACAAATGTGAAATGTGAAAAATAAAAATGGTAATATGAAATAACATAAATATAAGACAATACGAGTGCATTAACTAAATAAAAAATAAATTATTTATATTAATATCTAGTTGATATTGTGACTAATACACGCAGAATATATTTTTTTCTGTGTGCTTCAAATTAAATTAGAATTCTAATGAATTTACATTGGATATTTCTGTACAATAATGCAACTTTGTAGTCTAATAAGTTAATTAATCGACTAGGAGGATGTATTCTAATTTCTCTCTATAATTGTGTTATTATTTTCTTATCTAATAAGCTACTGACAATTTCATAACATTAGGTATCGTTTGGTAAACAGAGCAGTGATTACTTTAAATACAGACAAGCTAAGGAGGTACAAACAAATCTAAATTCCTTGAAATTCTCATTTAATTTAAAGAAGACTGTACAGGGTGAAACAAATTCAATGAATGGAGTGGGTAGATACACTATACATAAAGCCTAAATAAAGCAAGGAATTGCAGTAAAAATTTCAATATCTTAAAAACGTTAAGATAATTTTAAAATTTGATTCCATCAATAATTTTACCTCAAAAAAAGTTTGCTTGTCTCGTTTTATTCGCATATCTGCTGCAAAGTATATTTACCCTAATTAAGTACCTGGAACTTGTTTCATAATGTATGATGGTGTGCGGGGATTTTTATTTTATTTTGGTCACTATTTTTCCATTACTTTTCCATAAAAGAAAAATTTCACATAAAAATTATAATGTTCATATCTACCAATTAAAAGAACTTCTTATATATGCATATATAATTATAGCATCGATAATTTCTGCAAACTAATAGATTAAGTGGCCGTAGAGAACTACAAGACCACACAATTGCCTATTATTTTGTTTGACATTTTAAATTTGGTTTTGATAACTGCAGTAGTTACTTTTCGGTGTTATCAGAGTAAGTGAAGTGTGTGAGAAATGTATTGAACAAGATTAAAGATTATTAGATCAATGATTTATTATGATTTTAAAAGCTCGCTATCTCCGAAGCAAAGCGTAGAACGGCTTCGTGCTGCATTTGGTGATGAAGCACCTTCTCAAAGGACTTTTTACAGCTGGTATAAGGAATTTAAGTTCGACAAGGCTGCACTTAGCGACAACTTAAAAGATGGAAGACCTGCCTCTGCGGTTACTGATGAAAATATATGCTAGCAATCAAAAAGATCCTGCATGATTACTTAAAAGTAAGGAAGGTGTGTTATCATTGGATACCTCACAAGTTAACAGATGCTCAAAAAGTCCAGCGTGTTAGATGGCGAAAAGCAACGACGGTAAGTCAAAAGCAGTCTACAACATTATTACTGGCGACGAAAGTTTGATTTATACATTTGAACCTGAATCGAAGCGGCAATCGGCGCAATGGGACTTTCCTACTAACCTCAATCCAGTAGAAGTCAAGCAGTCTCGAAGTGTAGGAAAAAAATGGTAACTAGTTTTTTTCTCGAAATTTATACCAGTTGCAACGTTTGCTTATGAAGACAGACGTACTGTGACTGCAGATTGGTGCACAACAGTATGCCCGCCAAATGTGCTCGAAAACTCTAGCTTACGGTGTCATAGATGTGAAATTATTCTGCGTCAAAATAACGCGTTAAGTCATATCGTCAAACAAATGAAATAATTTCTGGAGGCCTCTAAGGTGCAATTATGAGTGACTTAATTTTGAGTTTAATGCCGCTACCCAAGATGTCTTCTTGTCTGCTTCTCTATAGGGTGATTCTCAATACATGCGACAAACTTTAAGAGCTGATTCCTGAGATTATTTTGATCATAAAAGTTCATATGAGTATATGTCCAAAGCGGTTTGGTTTTAAAGTTATTGAATGTTTAATAACCAACTATAAACTATGACTAACACGATATAATATCACAGTTGGTTCTTCAAAAACTATTGTGTTGAGAGGGAATTGTTTATTTGTCATTTCAATATTTGTCAGAGTATTCATTCAGTTTATTGCCAGTTTGAAAGATCAACTGTTGTATCCATATCACATTCAACGGGTGCAGGCACTTTTGCCGGCAGATTTTCCGCAAAGAGTGGCTTTTTGTCAATGGATGCAACACAAAATCGCACAAACTCTTGACTATTTGGCTCAAATATTCTTCACCGACGAGGCTACTTTTTCTAGAAAGGCGATTATTAATTTTCATAATAATCACATATAGGTCGAAGAAATCCGCACGGAAACTAGTAATGCCCATCAACCCACATCAATTCTCTGTCCAATGTGTGGGCCGAAATTGTTGGAGATCAGTTCATAGGTCCACATTTTTTACCGATGCGGTTAAATGGCAAGGTATACCGCAATTTTCTTGAAGAGGAGCTACCACTACTGCTGGAAGAAGTTCCGTTGCAATTAAGATTACAAACGTATTTTATGCATGACGGTGCTCCAGCGCTTTTTAGTTTAGTTGCTCGCGGGTTTTTGGACAATACGTATCCAGATCGTGATAGGACCGGGGAGGTCCACAACCATGCCTCCTCGGTCTCCAGACTCAATTCTTTGGACTTTTTCTCTGGGGTCACCTTAAATCATTAGTTTATACGACTCCCATTGAAAATGTCGATGAACTGAGAAATCGTGTTATCGCAGCTTTTCAAACAATTCGAAATACCCCTGGTATTTTAGAACGGACTCGCCAGTCAATACGACGGAGGATAGAAGCTTGTATTGTAGTTGGAGGCGGTCATTTTCAACAGTTACTATAAGTTAATTTTGTTTTACTAATTATTTTGTTAATTTATAATAAAAGCATTGATTATGTTGACTTACTATTAAACATTTTACAACTTTAGAACTAAGCGATGTTGGACATATGTTCTTATGAACTTTTATGATCAAAATCACCGCAGGAATCAGCGCTTAAAGTTTGCCACATACATTGAGAATCATCTCGTACAAAGAAACATTTTTCTTTCCAAAACCAACAATCAAAAAAAGAAATTCTAATGTAAATACACCCAATGTATATTTAAGCTACCTACGTGATCATGAGCTATACGATCCAAAGCCTCGTCTATCGCATGCAGCGGACTATCGCAATCTCTGTAGTCGCCCCAGAAACCGGCCGCGTTCTCCTCTATATCCGGTACGGTGTTGATCGTACAGCACACGGGTAAACCGCAAACTGCCTCACTTTCGGGAGCATAATAGGGATCATAATGGATATCGGTAAGGTGGAGCACCTTAAGGGGTGTCTCATCGGAAACTATTCCCTGTGAAATAATAATTAAGCCTGAAATGTATAGATAACCAATCTGATTGGCCCGAAGACTAAGGTATACCTTATCGATTACAGGTTCTCCTTCCGGAATGTCGATACTCCAATCCGCTGGGGTACCAGGACAGCCGAATCCCTGTCCTACGATGCCGCATATGTTAGCGGCTTGTTTGTCTGGCCGAGCTAAAGCGATATGCCAGACAATTCCCTATAAAAATCGCTTATAGTCATGTATGTATTGACAAGGGAATATCGCAACCAGATTTTTACAAAACTGTAGACACTGAAACAGCTATCATGGGGTATACGTATTTTTTGTTTATCGCCCGATTTCGTCATAGAACGTTCCTATAAATTTTCACGATTTTTAGGTATATAAGTATCTCGGAAAGTACAACAGACGCGTATACCTCTTGCGTGAAGAGAATTTTTTTCTTGGAGACAATTCCTCTTAAAATTATTACAGTAATTAGCAGAAATACATTAATCCGTTAATGATTTCATACTGTAAGAAGTTTGCAATCTTTGCAGTATAACAGATATTTTGTTGATTAAAAGATAATTTGTAATAAATTATTTTATATTAAGATAATTTGAAATATATTACATAATTGAGTATGACACAGAATATTTACAGTGAAAAAATAGTAACAGTGCACGGGGTACTCCATACTGGTCACATTATTTTTTATTAGTAAAAGATAGAGTCCGTTGATTAATTTTTTGAAGAGCATTGTAGTACATTGTAATACCGAACTTCAAACATTGATCCCAAAAGGATAAAACTGTGAACGTTTTAAATATATTCAAACGAAGACAATAGTAAAATTTCACAATTTTAGCATTTTTATATTGTCAACTGTAAACACAGCATTAGTTGTCAATTAATGCACCAGTAGGTTTTAATGCGGTAAAGCACACGGCATTTTTCGCATCTCACAGATACTTGCAATGTAAAATATGCATAATGTTGTCACGGAAAGTTCGACTACATAGAAAGAAGTTAGATTTATGAAATAGATAATGATGTGTCCAGAGATGACAATCGGACAACCGGAACCTCGTCAACGTTTTGCGAGCATAGCACTCGCGAGCGTATTGAAGACGAGGTATTAACATTCAGTTTGTGATCTTCTGTGATTTATTTGGTATCAATTTTATTAAAAGTATTGATACATTGCGAGTACTCACTGGTATTGAATGAACACTACATTGGCGTATTAATTATTAAATTAAATAAGATTTTCTGAATAGTTTCCTAGGCTAACAAGTCTATTCCAAATCTAATCGTGCGTTAGGTCATTTACAGGACAGAATAAAAAAAATCGGTAGATATCAGTTGTTCGACTTCCCAATATTATTTCCTTTTCTTTTTTTGGAAATAATTCAGGTCATCCTTGAGTATATTCAAATTATGAAAAAAAAAAAAAAAAAATTAATATATATTCCGGAAATGTAGAATCCCCGTTGCCTATTTTTATCAAAAATAATGTACGTCTTTTTGAATAAAAAAAAATATTAAATATGTGAGGAGTATAATACACTGCCCCCGTTATTTTTTTTTTCTGGAAAGTGCCTCCTTTTGAGGGATATATATAATTATTAAAAAAAAAAATGGTTGATGTGAGTTACTCTGCTTCCCATTACATTTCTTTTTTTTTGTTTGAAGAAATCTGAGTCGCTCCCTTCAAAATATACTTCAAATTATCTTAATATTACAAATTAAAAATAATAATTTGGGAAATGTAGGATATTTCGGTCGCCCGTTGTTTATTTTGTTAAAACAATTTTTGAATGAATGAAAAAAAGTATATAAAATATATGAGGGGTAGGTATCTAACCTGCGTTAGTTATTTTTTTTTTTTCGGAAACAGTTTGTGTCACTTTTTTGATATCACATTATTATACTATATCTCTCATAGATTAAAAAATAAATTGTTAAAATATTAAGGAATATCGGTTCCTCGACATACCATTTTTTTTATTTTACATAATTTACGTCGCAATATTTGTTATAGTTTCTGAGATATTTATAAAAATATAAAAATCATGGAAAGAATGGTGAAAATTTATGCTCGAAAATTTGGGTATCAACCTCTAACAAAAATTGAGGTATTTTTGTACTAGATTGAAAAAAATCAACTCTACAGTTTTATCGAAATTTAGATTTTCGGATCCAGTACTCTCTTGTGTACAAAGGATTTGAAAGATTCAAACAAATAAAATTAAAAAATATGTACTAAAAAAAAAATATTTCACTAAAACTGACTAAGGTAAAGTCAGGTAAGTGTGTAACCGGGGCAAGTGTGTAGTTTGGCCATATTTATTTTTAAAATTGAAATACGGACGTCCTCTTATTATAATACTAAAGTACTAAACTTCATACTAGTTTTACAAATAAAAGTTCGCATTCTTCCTAACGTGTAATAACTTGAATATCTTGTGAATATATCATACCTATTAAACAGGCATCAGGTTAGTATTACACTCTTGCCGAACTAAAAGAAATGCTATTAATATATAAAATGCAAACGATTACACAACTTACCCCATTTTGCTGGGTAAGTGTGTAGTATTGACAGTGTTTAAAATTTCTTTTTTTTTTCTAGTAAACCGTTGATAATTATAAAAGGCCTATCTATTGAAGGCTTGCAACTGGGCATATATTACGTACTTCTATGTGTAAAATTTATCAAAATGTCTTATGTGAACAGTGTTACATTTTCTTCGCACTATGCAATTTTTACTACACACTTACCTGACTTTACCTTAATCAATTTTCAGTGAAAATTGATTTTGAAACGGGGTTTATGAGTAAGTGTTTTGAAACAGCAACAAATATTTACATTGTAACATATAACGTTACTCAATATTTATACTATATCTCTTATGCAACTTTAAGTACAAAAATATATTGTTAATACGCAATAAACGCCTGTTCTATTTTGACACACACTAAAATACAGTCAATATTATTTTTTTAATACATTTATCAGGATTATATCTGAAAACGGCGTAATGTCCATTAAATAGTTTATGACTTTACAATTATACCTCTCAAAATTGCATAACGGATTTATAAATATTAAATAGCCCTGTATGTCACAGTAAAAGGATTTAGGTATAACCGTTTCAAAACATTTTAAAAACCGATTACGGCTTTTGTTTTGAAAGCGATTAATGGCCACATCCAAAACCGATTTCACATAAAACCGGCTTTGAATTCGCAGCACTATTGTACAGGGTATTCCACGTAACTGGTTCATTAAAAGTTTATGATGTTCTATTATTTACTTATATTTGAGATTTTGGCACCAGTATCTGTTCGATTGGAACTATAAATGCAAAATACCTTAACCAAAATATCACTTCCGGTTGACCGGAAATGGATGTCAACTTTGTTATTTTAAATAGAATGATATAATTTTTTATTCATTTTTGGATTCTACAACTATAAATACGTCAGTTTTCATTAGCTATTCCTATAGCTACATGTTGCCGTTTTTTGAGTTATTTAAGTTTTTCTGTTTTTTTAGTCATAATCATTGCATCATTGAGAAATTAATATCTCGATTAATACTGCAAGTAGAGACTCCAAATTTGCTATGTTATGAATGTAGATAATACTCTAAGAAACGATAAGCACACTTTACATTCTAGCATACAGGGTGTTCAAAACTGAGGAACGAAGTGACATATTTTCAAATGCAGAAAACTCAATTTTTTTAAAGAGAAGACCGTGTATTTTAATTCGGAATTAGGAAGTAAATATCATCCCCTATCACTTTATATCAGCATTCCCTATACCTATCTTTAATAGATTTTGAGATATGAGCGACTTTTTGTTAAACAGACTAAGTATTCTTTTTTTTAAATAGAGCACCCTGTATTTTAATTCGAATTAAGAAGTAAATATCATCCCCTATCACTTATATCAGCATTCCCTATACCTATCTTTAATAGATTTTGAGATATGAGCGACTTTTTGTTAAACAGACTAAGTAGCCCCATCTTTAAATGTTTGTAGCTGGCTCTGAAATGGATTCACGTCAAATTCATGTATTATTTTTGAATAACCATACAAGAATATCTGTTCGAATAGTCATTTCTATTAATATTGCGTTGTACGAAAGTGTAATTACAATGATATACATAAACACTTTTGGTTAGTCAATGAATTTGACATTAATCCCATTCAGAGCCAGCTACAAACACGCAAAGATAGGGCTACTTAGTCGTTTAACAAAAAGTCATTCATATCTCAAAATCTATTAAGATAGGTATAGGGATGCTGATATAAAGTGATAGGGGATGATATTTACTTCTTAATTCCGAATTAAAATACAGGGTGCTCTATTTAAAAAAAAAGAAGAATACTTAGTCTGTTTAACAAAAAGTCGCTCATATCTCAAAATCTATTAAAGATAGGTATAGGGAATGCTGATATAAAGTGATAGGGGATGATATTTACTTCCTAATTTCGAATTAAAATACACGGTGTTCTATTTAAAAAAAAAATGAGTTTTCTGCATTTGAAAATATGTCACTTTGTTCCTCAGTTTTGAACACCTTGTATGCTAGAATGTAAAGTGTGCTTACCGTTTCTTAGAGTAATATCTACATTCATAACATAGCAAATTTGGAGTCTCTACATGCAGTATTAACCGTGATATTAATTTCCCAATGATGCAATGATTATGATTAAAAAAAAAAGAAAAACTTAAATAACTCAAAAACGGTAACATGTAGCTATAGGAATAGCTAATGAAAACTGACGTATTTATAGTTGTAGAATCCAAAAACGAATAAAAAATTATATCATTCTATTTAAAATAACAAAGTTGACATCCATTTCCGATCAACCGGAAGTGATATTTTGGTTAAGGTATTTTACATTTATAGTTTCAATCGAACAGATACTGGTGCCAAAATCTCAAATATAAGTAAATAATAGAACATCATAAATTTTTAATGAACCAGTTACGTGGAATACCCTGTATAGACGATCTTAAATAAAAGTTTGTTCGCGTCGCATGAACTATTTGCACTTTTATGCACTTTTTAGAACTTTTGTGTGCAAAAGTGCATAATGGTGCAAATAGTTCATGCGACGCGAACAAACTATAAGTCACACTTGTTCCAGTCCAGGATAACGAAAAATAAATACTTACGATATTGAAGCCGATAATACCGTTACACACATCGTCATCATCATAAGCGAGTGCTTTACAAAGACCCACAAAGGATTCGTGCATCTCCTCAATGGTAGCGCTACCGTCACGGATTATCTGCAAAGCCTCAGTCAACAGCTCCTCGCAAAGTACACAGAACATATCGTCAAAGATGCTAGTCGGTAACGCGTCGCTACGAAACACGTAACTGATATTCGTGTTCTTCAACAATGCTTGAAATTCGGGTGTAAAGGTATGGTACTTAAAGTAGTGCTGCATACCCTTCCGGTACGAACCAGGCGCCACTGATGAAAAAAAAATGACCTTTTTTTTAACGATTTCTTCTGTTTGGGCGAATTCCGTAACACCGCTTTTCACTTACCATTGGCGCTCGAAGCAGTTGAGGCCGTTACAGCCAGGACGAGAAGAACCGTCAGAGTACGTATCCACATTTTGATGATACGTTAGACACTAATCGTGGCTTTTGCCATTACACCGTTTTTATACTCGCTGATTTTCGTCGATAAGGATAATAAATGAATACGAGTCGAGGTGATTCGCGATAACGGAAGATATACCTATATAAGTTTTAAGTATAGAGGTATGTCAATGAGTATCTAATCTAAAACTACCTAGTTGCGTAAATCCTGAGCAAAAAGAATAAAAGTGTGTTTATTTTTTTAATGATTTTCCTGACATAATATTCGATTCATGTGTTTGGAAATGCACCATGATTATTTCGCTACGACCGACACCTGTACAATTAATAATCCTATACAGGCTATCCCGCAGGCAAGTAACCAAACTCAAGTTAGTTTGAGTTGCGAACAAGTCCACAAGTACTTTTTTAACAAGACAACGCACGTTCTCGTATTCCTCATCGAACTATGGACTTTGACATAATATTTATTACTTTTTAGTATAGTTTCTTTATAAAATATACATCTTTTTTCTCTATTTCACCGATTCCATATCTAAGAGTCCCAGGGGAATATGCAATTCTCAACAACCTAATCTAATACATTTAAGGTCCGCAAAAAAAAAATCGCTTTCGAGTACCTAACAAATAAAAACAACAATTTGTATTCAGCATACTTAGTTGATTTGCTACTAAGATTCCACAAGACCTAGCGCCATTGGACTTGCATGTGTTGAGATTTATGGAAGGCCATGTCTACACTGTTGAAAATTTTAACACTTTTTTGACTAATTTAATAGTCAGGAGAGGTCCACACTCTTTTGTGTTATTTTGTCGAGAACTATAGATGTTTAAATTTGACGAGCAAAGATAGTCAAGTATTGTCTATTGCTAAGGGGTTATTTTGTCCAACTGACACGTGGGATTATAAAATACTTCTAGTCACATTTTATTTGATCTAGACTAGACAAATTTACTAGCTGTTTAATTAAATGAATGCGATCTATTGGGTGTTTTAACACCATTTTCTAAACACAACGTCTTTTTAATATGCAACTCCTATATTTCTTAGTGCTATAATATTCTCTCTTTAAGACATTTTCTCAATTATAAATATGCAAAACCACTCATCCACAAGTTTTGGTTTCAACTAAACGTACCAATTTTAAAATGATTTTTTGAGAACCGTTATAAAATTAAGTGAATGTTTATGCTATTTGATTCAAGTCTAAACTAATTGCGTAAATAGATGTTCCCAATACATCTTTAAGATGTTGACATTTTTTTATGCCCACTGGAATTAACGTTTAATAACACGAGGTTACACTTTGCAAGTTAGTCACATTTGGTGGTTTATTTGGATATGTTAATACGGAGAATCAAACACGAAAACAGATACACGTGCAATGCAGGTGGTGCGTATAATGCAATACTGTATTAGAATAGGTGGGGTTTCTATATTTCTATCCGAGGGAAAAATTCTGATTGGTTGACGCTTCTGAATGTCTAGAAAAATAGTCAATCCTCATATCTGAACAAAGAATTTACACGAAATTCTACTAATTTCTGTTCTATTAAATACGCGTAGTCAACTCGTCTGGCAAAGTTTGGAAAAATCAACACTAAAATATTTAACTAGCGCAAAATTAACGCCAACACCGTAATATTTTCAACAGTGTACGCTAGAAAAATGAACACTCGTGAACAGCTGATTGAACAAATTCGTGAAGCAAACATTCAATATATCTGACGCGTCTTCAACTATGTTTACTTCAAAATGATGGACACGTTAAATTTTGTTTTTGTAAATTTTCATTGTGTTCAATCTTAACTCTTTTCAAGTATTAAAACATCTCTTTCGTTTATTAAAAAATACCGAAGGCATTCTGTTGTTTTCTTTCTAAATCAAAAGTGTTAGGCTATTTTGATTTTGACTGACGATTGCTAATTCAAATAATAGTCTTAAAAATATTTTAGGTAACCCTAAAGATCAAGTAGATAACTAAAAAAAAAAAAAAGCAAACTAAAAGATCAATTAAAACGCGTTACAAGGAGCATTTGATTCATCTTAAATTTAGAAGGTTTGACAAATCTAGTGTAGCCCTACATATGCTTGATGAAAACTATAAAGTTGACAATGTAAAGTTATATTTATTGGAAGTTTTTGGATTGGTGGTATATATGGAAATTAGTAATATGCTATAAAATATGTTCTTTCTAATCCTTTATTATTTAAAAATCACTGTCGACTGGTTTTGGCTTATGCCAACCTCATATATGACGTAGCTTCAAATTCTTTTATGACGTATTGTGTTCAGAGGTTGGCATAAGCCGAAACCGGTTGACAGTGATTTTTAAATAATAAAGGATTGGAAAGAACATATTTTATAGCATATTACCAATTTCCAATGTAAAGTGGACCTACGTGCAATTAACATATTTTAGTGAATTCAGATTTAGGACCTTTAAATTCTTATCTTTATAGTTTATTAAGTAGAAGTAGTAAATTAAATGGAGCTAGGATTAAGGATTAGTACCTAGTTAAGCATGACGGCAATCAGCCATGACCGTAATTATTGTACCATGATCCTTTTTAGATATAAATTAGGGTAGTTTTAGTGTTTCTGTTGATGATGATAGCTTTGCTATTGAAACGTACATTCAGTTTAGTGCAATTTGTGGTGAGTGGTCTAGAAGAAATTTGGAATATTACCAGTACCACAGTTTGGAATATTTTTGTCAAAGTTATTTTAAAATAAAGAAAATCTCCCAACTTGTTCTTCATTAAGCACTTTGTATTTTCCACACTTTCCGAGGTAACAATAGTGTCCTTATCAAAGCCACCCTGTATAGGCGAAACGAGTTATTTGTGGAGCAAGGTTCATTAAGGTATTTCGTCCAGAATTATGTCAGTTGTCTTTACCTTAAGTTTGGCCATTTGACTGCGGGACACCTATAGATGATCAGATTAACACATAACATGTAGGAATGAATAAACAATATCAAACTATTAGGGAAGATTAAATATTTTTGGAATGTAATATTTCATAATTTAATCCATAACAGAACAGTTGTGAAATCAATAGATACTTTAAATCTCTAAATTAAATAAGAAGGAATAAGAATTTAAGTATCACTTTCTACCTTATCAATCAAATATGATTGGATAAATAAGAAAAAGTGAATTTAATGAATGAAATTGCCTGCTTATGCATTAGAAATATTAGAATGTATTACCCTTTCCAGTATTTACAATATATACTTTATTTTTTCTTATCAAATACTCTACCTTTGTATATTGTGATATGTTATACTCACAAAGGATTCCTTTTAAGCGCATTAATTTCATAATTGCCGCTACTATCATTTCCTTCATTTCTGTAGTGATATCATCCAACTCTATTATACGTTTTCCAAGCCTTTCTCATCACAGGAATAATTAAAATAAATATGTACCTACCTTTAACTTATTATTGTAAACCTGCAAATTATATACGTACTTTGTACTTACCTTGTATAAAACCTCATTAATACTCCTTTATACCTAAGCCATATCAATCACAGTAAACACGCATTTATTTTCAATAAGACCATAACGCCTACATATTATGTATGTACGGCTTCAAAACCTAAATGCATAAATGTATTTTGAACAAGGCAAACCGTCTAACAAGATTCGATAGCGGCCCAATGAATATTTAAATTCACATTTCCAACATTATTTACAAATTAATACGCAAGAAATCAATTTTGTATATTATGAAACAATTAAAGATAATTAATTCAGTAGGTATCTATGTATAGGCGTATCTATTACCAACAATATTGATAAACTCGTACGATTTTACTAATTGCAATATTCGTGTAAATTGCCAAATCTAGTATGATGTTAATTGATAAGGAACGTTAAAAATACTTCAGTCGAGTGCTGTGAGTATGATGGATACTCAAAAATGACTCCAATGCGTGCTTAGTAGCTACAAGACTAATGACATGTTTTCTTGCTTGTTAATTAATGCACATATCGTGATGTAAGAAGGCGGAGATCATTTTAAGGTGTAGCTTAAGTATGTATATATTTTTGTATGTTTTCCTCAGTGACAAGGGAATTATTTCGAAATATTTTGCATGTATAACAAACAGTACATGGATAGCTTGACTTTCTCATTCACTATCAAATGGTGAATCTAGAATAAACACTTATATGTATTAAGATAATGATCGATCACGATCGGAAATATTATTCTCCTAATATCTAATTAATATTAGTATAATATTAAATATTGTTTTGTTGTAGACTTTTTCTTATTTATTTTTAATTACAAGAGTTTATTTTTAAGTAGATTAAATTGTAATTAAATCATTCTTAATAAGAGCAAATGGAGGATACAAAATTATAAAAACATACACCACACCTTTCAGTTTAGAATCATATATTTGGAGAAAACAGTTTTACAGAAAGTTCTGCTCAAGAAATTGGATTGGAAATTAAAAACTACATTCTGATATATAATTATATTAGTCATCTCCGAAAAATCAAATTTTGTAATCTTTCATAAAATTATTCACAAATTGATGTGTTTCCTTAATAATTTTAACTTACTTTATAAAATATTAATTCGCTAATAGCTACTTTTTTTTTCTTTAAATAAATTATTTAACACCTTTACAATTCTGTTTATCTTTACAGTTATTCATCCTACAAAATCTCCGTACAACCTTATGTGGATATTTATCCCAATTAATCTATTATTACCTTAAATCACATCTACATTTTTTATATGTAGATGTTATTGTATTAAATATAAATATTATCTTAAAAAGATCGAAATACATCTTACATTTCATTGTTAGACTAGCCTTGTTACAGTTATGAGTAGAATCCAGCAAAAGTTTTGATTCAATCTATAACTTTTATACTCCGGAACTTTATAGTACACTTTTGAGTTCAATTTTAAATATACCTAATATTATCGATGGTAAAATGTATAACATCGATAAACGTAACACAACTCTATTCACGCCCTTAGAATTTTAAGCAAGTAATAATGCGGATGTAAGGGAAGTAATGAAATCTGTTTTTTTTATTATTTGTCAATTTCGTTTCAGGATAAACTAGTGAAATCGGCCCTTGCATAGATTTCGCTATTTTTTTCTTTCTAAAGTTGCTTTATATATACTCAGTGACATTAGATGTGGTACACCCAGAAGGAAATAATTTGTTCAACTTGATTTTTGGCATAAGAATAACTACATTTAAAGCAAGCTATGGTAAGAATATGAACTTTTTATCTGTGATAATTTTTTGCGAACAAAACAAATATCTCTGTATTTTTGTAAAGGAATCTGTTTATGAGAGCTGACTAGTATAGAAATGTTCAGGTATTGCAGGTCCGTCTACGAGTGTTAAGCGTAGCAAAATGCTTAGACTTCGAACACGTTAACATTATCATTCTGTCAGTGACTTTGACACGGGTAGAATTGTTTCTGATTGTGATGTTGGTTTGTCGGGGGATACACCATGAAAGCTCTTTGACAACGATCTCTTTTAAAACTTTTGCTAAAGTTCTTTTATAAAAGACAATTGTCAGTCAAAAGTTTTATAAATAATACTTTAAAAACTATCAAGAATAAATATACCAAAGCCCTATATCAATCGACGGAATATTTTACACTGCGCTCAAATGCTGTAGTAAAAAATACCACGTTCCATTTGACAGAAAAGAAAATTGTTAGCTTAAAAGTTTCCACTTTGGGGATGCGCTTTTGAACACCCTGTAGAGACGTGATTCAGTGATTACTGCTAACACTTCATACATACATCCCCCAGTGACCAACTATATTTATTTCATATTTTATAAATATTTAAAAAATATTAAATCTTTCTTGAATATTAGTTATATTAATATAATATGCATAAAATATATTATGGAAAATATATTAGGAAAACATTTAATAAAAATATATGTTATGTAGCATTAATAATATTTTATTGCAAATGTTTTCTCAATATATTTTTCATAACTCTGCAAGAATATTTTGCTTTGTATTTCTGTAAATATTTATTTCATATATAACAAAAGATTGAATTTTTGTTTTTGTACATTTAGTGCGTAGGACGAATAATATAAAATGGGTAAAATATGCATACATATTAAGTAGGTATGTATGTACCTATTTAAAATGATAGTTTAAAGATTAAATTAGATAATATATATCTAATATGATTTAATTAGTATCTAAGTTGAGCGCTGTAACTTTTCTATTAATATATCTGCGTTTTGTATTATATTACTTGTAATATTTGTAAGTTGCGAACGTCAACACAACACCTCTATTCATTACGGTGCCGGTGTTATAGGATTTAGTATTGTTTATGCGTCTATGGATTAGGTACATAGAATGCATACGCGCACGTGCGTATCATCAACGTTTTCATTCGTTTGTCCGTTACATGTTATAGTTTATAATAGTATACGATTAGGGCAGATTAGGGTTAACTGTGTAATTAATTGTTGCGGGGTGTGTTTTAGTTTTTGTGGTGACTACGAGGTAAGCAAAACTTTGAACATGTCATGGCATTTATAAGATAATTGGAATGCTCAATATCGCCTCGTTACAGAAATCGTTTAATAATATAATTGTAGGAATTTTATGCATCATATATGTACTGCATCTACCAGATAAATTGCTAGTTGATTTGCTTAAGAGATTCATCTCGGTAGATAAGCGTCATAACCTCAAATAGAAGTTAGAATACGTTGTGTTGTTTTATTGTTTGTACATAGAATGTTTTCAAATATTATGAAATAAAGTAAAAATAAGTATCGTAAGTATTAGAATGTAGCTACCACTCCAATTATTGCAAATGCTCCAAATGTATTAGTAGGTGTTGATAATGTTGTACGATGTTTTATTCATGGTATGATCTGATACAATTGGCATTGTTTTAGAGGCCACAAGGAAACGCCATGAGAGCGCCACTACCGAAGATATGAAAAAAGCCATAGGGTTGTACCTGGCACCAGCCAAGGCTATACTTAAAAATGAGTATTTTTCATTTTTATTGGCTTATTCAAATAAAATGATAATAAATACGTTTTGTTTTTTATTTAGAACACTTCAATTGAAAAATAGTGATTAATTTGATAAACCTTCAGTATGCCTTAAAAGATGCCAGAATTATTGATTATTAACTTGTATGGTGAGTGTGAAAAAACAAGTTCTTGCCTTTTACACAACTCTATGTATGTTTCAACTTTTCGTTATCGACGTTATACATTCTAAATAACCAAGAACAATTTTAGTTCATTTTGACAAATTAAATAGATTGCATAAAAAATCTCAATTTTCATGTAAATATTTTACAAATATTTTAGAAAAAATATAGCGCTTACATTAATTTTAAAATATGCAATAAATAGTTTAATTGAATATTTTATCTATACTTAGAAAAAATATGAAAAATATATTCAAAAACCTCCCACGAAAAATATTTATAAAATATATTTTTAAAAATATCTATGTAATATTTCTGGCTGTTAGGGTCGTTATGCTTACATCGATCCTAGAAGAATCACTAAATATCCAAAATTTCATAAACTATTTAATTTTATTCGAAATAGTGCAAACGTCAAAACTTCAACAAAATTTCTCAAAGGACGGTTGAGTTTAGGAATAGGAAACCCTCATATGTTGTAAATGACTAGGTAAATTCATTAGACCGATAATAATTGCACCATTCCATTTAAAATAAGAAAGTTGCTATAAAATTAAAAATATTTTCCTTAAATAGATCACAGTTGGTCACGATTAGATTACAAGTTTAAAAATCATGTACTGTATGTATATAAAAGTACTTTAAAAAAAGAAATTAGCCAAATCTACGCAATGGCAGCCTTGCCCGATTTCACTAGCTTATCCGGGATATATAGTCTGTCTTCAGTGTTTTATTAATCTATCAAAACATAATTAACTTACTGTTGGAATTTTTTCATTGTCATATATTTCTAATTGGCTTTTTAATTTTATCAATTCCCAATACTTATATTTGTAATTATTATCATTTAGAATTAGATGATTATCGATTTGAAATCCTTCGATAACATTGCGCACTTAAACCTCATATTTTCTCCAACATTCTTGGCCGATTCGTAAAAATCAATCTTCGCGCCAAAACAAGAGGAACAGACAACACTAATAAACATCCTACCTTTTTCTGACGCAATTTGATCGCCAACTTCAGCCTGTTCAGGTGCATCCTCTCCCCATGCTCGAAGGCCGGTCCCGTGGGATCGTGATTCAGCAGGACTTCCAACTCGTAGGAACTCCTCGTATGATCTAGTAGGGCCGTCGCGAAGTCCTGACATTGTTTCCTTAATTCTAAATATTCTAATTTAAATTCGTGTTCCATAAAGCTCAGTCTGGAATCGAAACGAGATTAGGTTAATTATTAACGGAATCCCGGCATCTCTCGCATCTCATCCTTAACACTATATTAGTAAGAACTCCCGAAATTCTAATCCGTTTACCGTGTCTGGTATTTCGGTTTCCGAAAGGAAATTATAGAGATCGTATAACAACGCGCGTATATTCGCCTCGATAAATTAGCTGCGGGAGGTTTAAGCTTACCTGCGCAGCTCCCAGGAGAGCTCGAATGCCGTCAGTATGGGGTCCTTGGAAGACAGCGCTATTAGCGAGGGGGAAGCCAGTGCTCGATAGGCGTTGATACGCGAACGCGAATGCCGTAACGAATCCTCCATACGCGAGGTAACGCATTCGTCACAGCCGCATCTGTAAATAAGAAATGGGAAATCATACGTCGAACAATACAGGGTGTTTTGAAGCATCGTTTAAAGATTTTAAGGGCATGTAGTACGATCGAAAATAAGGTTAAAAGTCATAATAAACATATGTCCACAAATTAACTGTTTACGAGATAACAGCGATTTTATCGCAACTGCAGAATAAGTTTGCTTTAGCAGTTTTTATTAAGATGTTATTGCATTTTAACATAAAATAGATTATAACTAAAGAAGATGTTCAAAATGACGTCCTTCCATTTCGACACAGGATCTACATCTGCTTTCAAAGGAAGCGCGCACTCTTTTAAAACACGAGGGTTTTTCTCGTATTCTCTGGCAACAGTGTTCTATTCGTTGGCGCAACTCTGGAAGATCGTTTACCGGTGTTGCGTACACTAAACTTTTCAAAAAACCCCAGTTACTAAAGTCCAACGGGTTTAGATCGGGAGACCTTGGAGGCCAAGCAATGGGACCTGCTCGCCCTATCCATCTCCCAGGAAATTCATTGTTAAGATGTTCTCTAACAGCACGCGTAAAGTGCGATGGAGCTCCATCTTGCATAAATCAGAGGTTCAGTCTTAGATTTATAGGTAAATCTTGCAAAAGTTCAGGTAAAGTATTTTCCAAGAACTCGAGGTATGCAGGACCTGTTAAGCGTTGTGGCAAAACAATCGGTCCTAACAACCGTTCCCCTATTATGCCTAATCAGATATTTAAAGAGAAACGTTGCTGGTGCCTGGCTTTAACGGTAGCATGAGGATTCTCGTCACACCAAACGTGATTGTTGTGGAAATTAAATATTCCATTTTTAGTAAAACCAGCTTCATTAGTGAATAAGATGTTATCAGCGAAATCTGACCGATCAGGAGCTGTTCGCAAAAGCCACTCACAGAAAGCCCTTCTCGCTTGATAATCCGGAGCAGTAAGGGTTTGCACCCGTTGGATATGGTAGGGGTATAGGAGTTGCTCATGAAGAGTTCTCCAAACAAGATTGCTGCTTACACCCACTTGAGTCGAAATTCTTCTAATACTAGTTTCGGAATTTTCATCAATAATATTCAAAATTCGATCTCCTATCTGTGGAGTACATGCTATTCTCTGCCGTCCAGTATCAGAAGACCGCTTCTCAAACGAACCAGTTTCTCTTAGTCGTTGAAACACCGTCAGAAACATCACATGCGAAGGCAGTTGGCGATCAGGAAACGTTTCAGCATAGAAGCGACGTGCTTGTGAAGAATTCCCATTAGCACGACCGTACATGAACACCATATCGCTCATTTCAGCATTAGAATACGCAGCCAGTGTAATTGCTACAAATTGCACAAAACGTCAAATTAAACTGTCATAAAACAATAGCTGATAAGCACCAGTTTACTGGGATATGTTATATCCATGTACTACTAGGAACACTCGCTGTTATCTGGTAAACGGTTGATTTGTGAACATATGCTTATTATGACATTTAATTAACCTTATTTTCGATCGTACTACATGCCCTTAAAATCTTTAAACCATGTTTCAAAACACCCTATATATGGAAAAATGCTCATTCGAAAATCTATTTTTGACAGGTGTTTATTGGTTTTTAATAGCGATGTATAAAACTGCTTCTTTACGTTAGCAGCTACAACCTGTTTCTGCTGCTTTAGGTTAGCAGTTTAAAAAAGCTGCTACTTTTTGTAGCAGTTTTCCTTAAATAACAGATAAACTGTTTCTAAAACTTTGCACACCGTCTCAAAGCGTCTTTTGTTACCGCTATTGATTCATTCAACACATTATTCTTTTGTCAATCAAATTGATTGAAATCATTCAATCAAAACGTATAGTTTCTTGAACGGAAAAGTATAAATTAGAATTTTTTATCAATTATAAAACGGTGATTGTAACAAGTAACAATAATAACTAGTAATAGATTCTGAGGGGTTACGTTTCATAATCATCGAGTTTCTATAATGAAATGTATTAGAGAGATTAGTATTAGAGATCACGAGGCATGATGGGAACATCGTCTTATCTACAAAACGGTAGTAAGCATCTGTCAAATAATAGCAGTCCTAATATTAACAAGTGCTGTTTTATGTTTGTTGTAATGCTGGAAACCTTACTAGTCGTAATAACAAAATTATTGCCGTTTGTGCGTGAACTTTGCAATTTCCAGAATTTCGTTATTATTTTGATGGTGAGTTCAACGGCCAGTATCGGAAGCATAAGTAAATTATTTACAACTACACTTTTCTGTGCTTATTAATTGACATGTATTGCATGTATATTCTATAGTGCGTTATTCGTTTCTTTCAAATATTTAATATGTTATTATAACGTAACCAGAAAAATGTCCCAAAGAGGCAAGATGGGGCTATTGGTATGGGGCAACATGGGGACATCACTATCTCACTCTTCAGTCTGGCCCGTTATGCCTGGATATGCCATTATGCTTTCTCGAAGACATAATGCCTATTTCTCCTGTTAAATGGGAATAAAGTACAGGTTCAATCAAAGCGTAACAAGGGAAAGACAACAATCCTTACAAGCACTACGTATAAAAATCTGCTACAAGAAAATAGAAGTCTGGAGAATCACTAAGGCACTAGAAGGGCTGAGGGAAAGAAAAAGGAAAAAAAATGACAAAGAAGAAAACAGAAGAGATCAAGAAGCCGAATTTTGTAAGGAAAGCAAAGAGATAGATTTTCAGAAAACGTCAAGGAAATAATCAAGTTCTTCTGTTGAGGAAGATGACGCTCAATGTTAGTATTGTAAGGGGAAGTATTGATACAATGCCATGGATGGCGAAGTTGGGTACATGGAGGCTATGCGAATAACGTGGATGAGTTCACCTTTTATTGTCTCAATTGTGAAGATTAAATTTAATATTCTTGTCGTTATTGTATTTTTTTATTTTAAGTAGTTCCGCTTTAAAGAGTTTAAGCTTTGTTCCTGCATTTTTTTAAGAATATTTTAAGAATCTATTTTTTTTTTACCTATTATCTAGATTTTCCATTCTTAACTGGAACCCCATCTTGCCCCATGGTGGGGCAAGATGGTGTATTTACACATTTCTTTTCAAAATTTTCTCACAACATCAAGAGTACCCATCGAAAAATTGTAAATCCATCCATCAGCAGATAAATGTTTAAAGATTACAACAAGCGTACTTAGAACCTTGTATATCAATTTCCAATCCTGATGCAGTGTTCTAAAGCTTAAGGTTCCTATCTTGCCCCACCTTCCCCTATGTGTTTTTCGTATAGGTAACTAACATATAGTTTTGTCATTCCGATATTTAAATATCATACAAAAATATTCACTTGAAAATAACAATTTTCTGAAAAACATACACAATTATGTAAATTTATTGTATAATTTTTTATCGTTAACGTTTTGTCTCGCTTAACTCAAACGGAAAACATACATTGTTGCACCAACATTTCAAGGTTATGAATCTACTGGATACACTGACGAACGTTCCTCGCCCCAAATGCAAATTACCAATCTAACTGATGTGATTATCATAGGATCTCCCGAGTTCCAAGTTATCGAAATGCTGCAGACGTATTCTCGTCGAATTAGATTCGCCTGTCCGGCGGTGTTATGCTCGTATATATATGACGACGTTCGTCTGGATGGAATTTGCATATTTTCGATGGGAAAACGTTATATACGAAGTACAACACCGCGGCACGCGCTGTTACACTCTTTTCTAATAAATATTCCGAACGATATTATGATTGATGGTTGGCACATTCGTTGGTGCATACATACATTTCATACAAGATCAAAAAGCAAAAGATGTGAATGACGTCAAGCACTACATACATACGAAATGTTTGATTCATAGCAATATTACCTGAAGTAGGATTTAGTTCATTGAAGAAGTGAAGGGTAATATGTAAAGATATACTTTCTAGAAAACGTGAATATGAATTTGATTGATAAATATTGCCGCATATCACACATTGCTATACAAGAAACTAAACGCACTTGCATAGACCAAGGACCATGGGTAGAGAAACAGCAGTAGAGCTATGGTTTTCCTTTTTTCTAGGATCGATATGACATGGAATCTCTGGAAATGTTGCAGTCTCTTGACTTTTTGTAGTTAGGCTCCCATTAAATTATACCAGTCATTCCTGGATTCTAGTACCCTGCACTAATCAGGAAAAGGTCTCTGGCTGGTTGATCGAAATGATCCTCTGGGTTCGCTTTTGGCTTGCCAAAAAATGCCTGCCTTCTTGCGTCCAGAGCAATGCATTCACAGAGAATGAAGTATGGGTTCTCTGCCATCATGACACAGTTTGCAGTTGGTATCTCCAGTGTTGATTCCAATTTTCTGTAGGTGTCCTATCAGCGTACAGAGTCCTGTTAGGATACCTGCTACGATACGAAGTTGATTCATACTGAGCTATGTATGTACTTCAACCGTCTCTTTTGATGATCCCTTGATAAAGGTCTTACCACTAATTAGCCTGGTTATATTATTCCAGTGTACTTTGTGTATCTCTTTGAACCAACTCCTTACCTGCCCAAGTAGCACATTTAGTTGTGATTACCGCTGCTATAGGCATAACTAGGTCATTATAGTCAATTTGACGTAATCTTTACTACAATTACCAACTTTAAAGGTATATATACTTAGACGACATATCTGTAGTTGCAATTACGTCATCGCCACTAAATAAATTACTTTATGGTACCAATAAAACAGTAATTGTTACGTCATTCTTACTTCTTGAATTACTCTAAAGTTAATTCGTGCGCATAGTTACAGATTAAAAGTCGGCGTTAGTAACATATGCTACCATACGGTAGAATTGAGGTGAGCAGCACGTATAGATATTACCTACCAAGTTATTGACATTATTCGAGTTACAATTACGTAATCATTACTTCCTAAGGCGACTATATATACCTTTAATCAAAAAGTTGACACTTGACTACCACCTTAAAGTAACCATTCCAAATATGTGTATACAACTTTATAGGAAATTTAACTATAAAGTAGTAGAGTTTAAACGCATTTAGATGAGCAGTAGCTTTGCTAGGCACAATACAGGGTGTATCAAAAAAAAAAGTAAATTTTGCTTGGGTGTTAACTACACGACATATAAAGCACAAACCCACCGAAACCGGATTTCATCATTAAAGAATAAAAAACAGTAAAATTTAGAGTCAAAAATTCTTTAGTCCGGGCCTGATGCAAGGAAACGTCATGTTAAGCACCCGCTAAACGTGGTCTTATGTATAAATACATTGCACTCATTTAGTATTATTCTTAATAGTATGCCGTAAGTTCATTTAACGTCATTCTGAATAAATAAAGGCCCTTGTAAAAATAGCAAAACTGAGGCATTCAAATTTCTTCTTTTTATAAAATAAACATTCCTTATTTGTTAAGAGCATTCTACGTAAGTCTGCAAAGTATTATTTTTAATATCCTGATAAGACGTTCGAGTTTCACCGGATATGCGACTTCAGTAGTTACAAAAAACGTAAATATTTTTCTTTTGCTTTGTCGAATCGAGAGTTAGTTGTTAATAAACGGTATCACATGAATCTGAGTTATTTCTTTTGGATTTATTTAACCATATAACGCAAAATGAATTGAATCTAATTACACAGAAATAAATGTAGATACAGAAAATTTGCAAACACGCCTTTTTACTATGATATCGCGTGAAAATGAATCTATACATTCCCGCGCTTTTGCCGATGCATCATGCTTCGATTTTCTTTATATGAAATCATGATGGTCCTGAAAAGGATCGTTTTTTCGAGACGGGAAGAATTTAAATAAAATGTTCGAAGTGGCTTGCACTCCAAGCGGCGATCCACACAAAACTAACAGCGGTAATGGCTGAATGATAGTGGTATGTGGGGGTATACTCGGGACAGCATTTAGGTTGGGCACAGGTGCGGTTCTAGCCCACGGCATTTATAAAATATTTTTTTCTCGTTAATGCTTACAGATAGACCCCCTGTGCATTAAGACTTTTTGATTGTATATGATTACAGCTGCTACATATTATTATATTTACCTGTATATCTGATACACCCTGTAGATAAAAAAAAAATCGATTGGTCGGTACAATAGACGTTTGCATAAGGCACGTACTGGCGTATTTATAGTTACATAGACGTAATCCATATTGAGAGTATCGAATTTGAGATTTGCTGCTGGATCTCGATGGAAAGATAAGGCACGCCACCGGCCATAATCTTGTAAACCGAGAACATGTAAACACGAGGTTTCACACGGAATCGATATCTAATGGCTTCTCTCATTAGACGCCGTCAAAGTTATATTCCCAACTTGTACCTGCCTATATACTTTTCCCAAACGCTGTGGGATTTAGCAGCCTAGCGCGAAAGTACGAAAAGGGTTGTTGCTGCGAAGTTTCGCGGTTAGATTTAAAACTTTCTCCCTTATCGCGTTACGAATAAATGCCGAGGCGTTTTACGGTTTCTCTACAGAGCAGGCGAATCGAAAGCTTTTCCTTGTTTTATGGTTGGAATAATACAAATAACTTTTTCGTATTATATTTCTCAGTAGGTACAGTATCCTAGTAACTTTGACTGCAAAACGGGAATTAGTTTCGATTAGTTGGTGTTGCAGTCGGGATTTTTAGGTAATCAAAATGTGAGAGAAAGGGATAACATATCTAGGGAAGAAATGTACAAGGTATTCCATCGAAGACTGGGTCTTTGATTTTAGGAAAAAGCGTCTTCTACAAGAGTTTTACAGAATTTAAAAATATTTTTGATTGCACGGCGTGTTCCAAAAGTAGGAAAATGGATACTTATTCCGTTATTCTAAATGGAGCACTTTATACAGGGTGATTCTCAACATATGCGACAAACTTTAAGCACTGGTCCCTGGGGTTATTTTGATCATAAAAGTTCATAGGAACATATGTCCAAAATCGCTTAGTTCTTAAGTTGTATAATGTTTAATAGTAACTTAACATAATTAATGTTTTTATTATAAATTAACGAAATAATTAGTAAAACAAAATTAACTTATACTAACTGTTGAAAATGACCGCCCCCAACTGCAATACAAGCTTCTATCCTCCGTCGTATTGACTGGCGAGTCCGTTCTAAAATACCAGGGGTATTTCGAATTGTTTGAAAAAGCTGCGATAATACCATTTCTCAGTTCATCGACATTTTCGATGGGAGTGGTATAAACTAATGATTTAAGGTGGCCCCAAAGAAAAAAGTCCAAAAAATTTAAGTCTGGAGACCGAGGAGGCCACGGTTGTGGACCTCCCCGTCCTATCCATCGATCTGGATACGTATTACGAGCAACTAAACTAAAATGCGCTGAAGCACCGTCATGCATAAAATACGTTTGTAATCTTAATTGCAACGGAACTTCTTCCAGCAGTAGTGGTAGCTCCTCTTCAAGAAAATTGCGATATACCTCGCCATTTAACCGCATCGGTAAAAAATGTGGACCTATCAAGTGATCTCCAACAATTCCGGCCCACACATTGACAGAGAATTGATGTTGATGACGGGCATTCACTAGTTCGTGCGGATTTTCTTCGGCCCATATGTGATTATTATGAAAATTAATAATCGCGTTTATAGAGAAAGTAGCCTCGTTGGTGAAGAATATTTGAGCCAAATAGTCAGGATTTTGTGCGATTTTATGTTGCAACCATTGACAAAAAGCCACTCTTTGCGGAAAATCTGCCGGCAAAAGTGCCTGCACCCGTTGAATGCGATATGACTACAACAGTTGATCTTTCAATATTCTCCAAACTGTGGCCTGACAAATGTTTAAAGCAAACGCAATTTTTCTGGTGCTTGTAGTAGGATGTTCTTCAATTTCATTTAGTACCATTTCTTCAACTTGTGGGGTTCTCACTGTAGATGGGTGCCCGTTATCAGTCGTCCGTTTTTTTTTAAATTTCCCATTTCACTAAGACGTTAGTGAAGACGGGCAAATATTGAATGATGCGGGATGATACGGTTCGGGTATCGTTCTTCAAAGACGTCTAGCAGCACGCGAATTTCCAATGGCAAGACCGTAAACGAAATGCATATCACACGTCTCAGCATTCGTGTAATTCATTTTAGAAAACAGAAACTGGCAATAAACCGAATGAATACTCTGACAACTATTGACAAATATTGAAATACCAAATAAATAATTCCCTTTCAACACAATAGTTTTTGAAAAACCAACTGATATTATATCGTGTTAGTCATAGTTCATAATTTATTATTAAACATTCAATAACTTTAAAACCAAACCGTTTTGGACATATACTCATATGAACTTTTATGATCAAAATAACCTCAGGAATCAGCTCTTAAAGTTTGTCGCATATATTGATAATCACTCTGTATATTATTCCATTTTTACCAACATAAAACTGGTAAAGACATGTATCTATGCAGTTATATTTCCACAGAAAAAAAAATGCTCGTATTTTATTTGGTGTTTTTTATTAATTTTCCTAAATACCATTATAACATTGGCAACATAAAACCCGCTTCAGTAGATGGCAAAAGCACTTGAAGTGTCACCAAAATCACACGCTAGATGCAATTCTAGTTGCCTATAGACAACTATAGGTATTACTCTCTCTAGTAACTAGTAATGGGTCGCTATGAAGCAAACTGCTACTATAGAGCAGCTAACAACCGTTAGCAGTTTGTAGCAACTATTCAATCAAAATAAGCTGTTACTTTTTTTGTAGCAGATATAGTAGACAAGTGCGAATGTTGTAAAACATGCATGTTTATTCGTAACAGTATAGCAGTAAAGCAATGCATAAAATGTTTCTAAACATGTTGTATGTATAGTTTGTGTGTCGGAGCCTTACGCGTGCAAATTTTGTCGCATAGAAGTATTTAGAATTCACATACATACTGTATGCAGTAACAGTGCATCACTTAAGTATTTGTACATAGTACATTTAACCGAAATGAAAAAAAAGGAACTATAGAAATTCAAAATTAAGCGGCTGTTTATTTTAATACCAAAGAGAAAAGCATTATTTTTAATAAAAACAAAGGAAGATAATATAAATATTAATATTTTAATAAAAAATCAGAATTTTGAACTCACAAAAATATTTGTACACGAGAAAAAAAAACAAAATAAATATTTGTTAGATTCATTCTAATATTTAGTATGCATTCCTATTGCATCTATAACAGCTTGCAAGCGCTTGGGCATGGACATTACCAATTTTGCCGTTTCGTCCTGCGTAATTTTTGACCATTCTTCTATCAAATGCTTTCTAAGCTCATGCGCATTTTGGGCATGATATTTTCTGATGTGTACGTTTAAAATATGCCACAAATTTTCTATCGGGTTAATGTCTGGACTTTGGGGTGGGTGGGGAAGGGTTCTAATACCTTTATATAAGAACCATTCCTTAACGATCCTAGCAGTGTGCTTAGGATCGTTATGTTGTTGAAATATAAAGTTTTTTTCTATATTCAATTTTCGAGCACTTTCCATTAAATTAACTTGCAAAATTTTTAGATGAGCTTGAGCATACATAATATGGTCAATAAAATGCAAATTTCCTACCCCATAGTAGGACATACAACCCCATACAAGTACGTGTCTTCCTCCATGTTTTATGGTAGGAATCAGATTTTGTGCTTGAAGTTCCGTGTTTGGCTTCCGCCATATCATATGCCGTCCATCGGATGCAAAAATATTATATTTTGACTCGTCGCTAAAAATAATGCTTTTCCAAAATTGTAAAGGTTTATTGATATATTCCTTCGCAAAATTCAAACGTTTTATTCTATTATTCTCACTGATGAAAGGTTTCTTACGGGCTACTCTTCCGTTATAGCCAGCTCTTCTAAATACTCTTCTTATAGTTTCAGGATTAATTGTCTTCCCTTTTCTCTCTGCGACGTGAACAGCTAACGTTAAAGCGCTAGTTCTAGGAAATTTTTGAACTTCTTTTACTCTAGCTCGTTCTTCGCATTCGGTTAGTATCTTTGAACGTCCTGGGCGATGAGCATTTTCGAGGCTTTTTTGAAATTTAAATTTGTTAATAATATACTGAACAGTACTATGTGGTCTTTTGACAAGCTTACTTATTTCTCGTAAACTTTTTTGTTCTTTAAACAAGGCTACAATTTGAAGTTTTCCATTAATTGTCAACTCTTTTGTTTTCGGCATTTCCTATACGGCAGTTATGAATTGCTCTTCAAAAATATATTACCGGGAGCATCTAATAATGTACACAGACCGCTAGATATTAGGAGACCATTGTTGGACATCTATGCGAGTCTCTACCTGTCGCGACAAGGAGCGTACGAATACTTTTGTGTTGTCGCCTACTGGATTTTAATTATTATTGTAGTCAGAGAGCATATTTAGCTATTTGAAATATTTATTTTGTTATTGCATTCTAAATAATAATGTGAAATTAAAAAAAAGCTTACTGTTTTGTATTTTTATTACTTGTTGTAGATAAATGGGACATGTACAGATATTTAAGTGATACACTGTATGTCTACTCGTTATTGAATCATGTAGAAGCGTCCACAATATAAATACATATAGATATTGAGTGAATAGCGGTAAGAATGAGACACTATAAGCTGCGTGCAAAGTTGTAGAAATAGTTTATGTGTTTAACTACCGTAAGCTGCTATATAGGCAAGATTCAATATTTGTAAAATGATGCATTTTCAATCAAACAGTAACTTATCTAATGATAAAGATGATTAATTTGTGGCAGATAATGGTTGTTGTGTCTTAAAGGATTCTATGACTCAATCTTTTGAATCCGGACATTAGTTTATTATTACAAAAAGTATCCTGGATCATTTGAAAATTAAGAAATAATTATTCCGTGACACAACGATCAAGTAAATACCCTCATAAATATTAATTATATCAAAACACTTCAAACAAAGCTTCCTCTTTTCCCGAACCTTTCCTAAACCACCCTTCATTTCTAAAGCATTTTAATGTACTGCGATACACCTCTAAGTAATTAAATTGTCTAAAAAAACTTCCCCAAGAGAAGCCACCAAGCTCTCGGAAGCCCTTAATCAACTTTCAACCTCATTTCGGTCCTTTTCTCCATGTTATGACCTCCCCGCCCCCCTCTACTTCCCCGCCATTTGTGACCCGTCCTCCGGGAATATTTTCCTTAGAGGTTGGTATTCCTCCGTTCCCCCTTTTTTTTACAATATCTATCCGCCTAGTTTTATGGCGGGATTTTTACGATCGGGCAAACTTACCGGACGTCGTGTGGCATGGGCAGGGTCGCGCCTCGATCTAATAGAATCTTGATAATCTCGTAGTTGTCGCGGTGGGCCGATAATATCAGGGGCGTAATGTCCGGAGTAAAGGTCGCCGTATCCGGTGGCAAGGCTTCCCAACTCTGTAATCAAAAAAATAATGTTCAAAACCGGCAAAAGGAGGACAGTTTATATTGTTCTTGGTGCCTGGAAAAAAAAGGGATATTCTAACTTTACTTCGATATCAAAATAGTGTATACACCTATACAGTTAAGTTAAGAATGGGAAGTCTGCAAACTGGAAATAGTAGAGCCTAAAACATGAGCATTGAAAGCAAAGTGCCTTATGACCAAAAACACGCTGGATTAATGATAGGGTTATCAAAAGCTCGAAAGAATTAAAAGAACTTTTTCGGTTGAAATGCCTTAGTGATATGCCGGAACTTGAAAATTTATACAAAAATAAAAAAAAAAGAACATAGACGTTTAATTCAAAAAAGTAAACAGGAGTATTATTATAAGAAAATAGAAATATCTACAAATAAATCAAAAGATGTGTGGAAAATTGTCAATGAAATGCGAAATGAAAACTCTGTATGGTTTGAGTGATGATTATTTAATTGAAATTAACGGTGAAGAAACATCTGACTGTCACGTTCTTTGTTGCGGTTTTGCGAAATATTTCTCAACAATTGCGAGAGATCGCATCAGAACAGCATACGGTGATCGGGGGAACGCACTGCAATATACGGGTATGCATGAAAATACATTTTTTTTTGGCACCAACTTGTTTCCATGACGTAGTTAGTTGTATAAGTAATTTAAAGAACAAAAGATCTTCTAGTTTTGATGAAATTAGCAACTACTTATTAAAATTAATAAGCTTGGATATATCAGATGTTTTATCTCACGTAATCAACAAATCTTTTGAAAAAGGAAAATTCAGCGTTAAAAACTGCTTTGGTTATACCCGTGTACAAACGAGATGATCCCTCTAATATTGAAAATTATAGACCTGTTTCTATACTAAGCTCGTTTTCAAAAGTCATTGAAAAAATTGTCTATAATCAGATAACTGACTTTCTTAATAAACATAGAATATTGCACCCGAGCCAACATGGATTCGTAAAACAAAAGTCAACTGAGACCGCGCTTTTTCATGCTTTGGAATGTATTTACACTGCTTTGGACTCTAATAATTACGTAGCTGGTATTTTCTTTGATCTGATATGCGCGTTCGATTGCGTAGATAGTAATGTTTTGACGATGAAACTGTATGCTATGGGATTTAGAGGGCTTCCATTAGATTGGTTATTGTCGTTTTTAGAATGCAGAAAACTAGTGGTTAAATTGGGAAATGAACAGTCACCTGAATTTGACATTGATGTGGGTGTTCCGCAAAACTCAGTTTTAGGTCCATTGTTATTCCTATTACACATCAATGATCTGCCGGAAAGCATAACTTGCGGGTTCCCTATTTTATTTGCTGACGATATTTTTGTAATTGTGAATGCCACTACGACATTAATTACAAAATTGAAAGAACTATTGAAGAGGTGACGGGCTGGTGTAGTAAAAATAGACTGATTTTAAATGAACAAAAAACAAAAATCATTAATTTTCATATACGGAAGCCTATCACAAATATAAACAAAAACTTTACCAACAACGCGTCTGTACTAGGTGCAATATTAGATAAAAATCTCAGTTGGGAAAACCAGTTAGATAGTGTATGAAAGAAATTAAACAAAACCTATTATGCAATGTTACAATTAAAGAATGTCCTAAAACAGCAAGATCTAGTAAACGTTTATTATTCATTGGTGTACTCAGTGCTTTCCTACAATGTTATTATCTGGGACGTAGCCACCAATTGGGAAAGAGTTTTTATTCTATAGAAATGTTTTATACGATTAATTTTCAATCTGCCTTATAGAGCCAGTTGTAGAGAAACATTTAAAAATAAAAAATATTAACCTTTCCCTGCATTATTATTTACAAAGCATTGACATACATTAAGGTACACATACATGATTTTGAATCGTATAAGACAATACATTCGCACAACACTAGACAATTAAATGTTATGACAATTCCACAACACAAATTAACACTAACAAAAAGATCTCCGGCATTAATGAGTCTAAAACTCTATAATAGTCTTCTGAGCGAGGTACGGTCAATTGGTTGCTCTAAACTTTTCAAACAGCGCGTAAAAGAGATGTTATTGGAGAGGGCATTCTATACCATTAGCGAATATGTAAATGAATAGACTTCGTATTTATTTTTGTATAATTATTTTTTATATATGTGCTATATTATGTTTTGTAAATGACGTCCTTATACTTTATATATTTTTGTACTTTTGTTTTCTATGACGATTCAAACCAATGTTAGATTGGCATGCTGAATAAATATATTATTATTATATTATTATTATTATTATTATTATTATTATTATTATTATTATTATTATTATTATTATTATACAAATGTTGCTCGTTTAACAATTATTTGCACCAATTTTCCCTAATAACAAACTTAGTTAAGTAGAGGCTCAGCTTAAGGTGAACCTTAAGGTGAATATGTTTTGTACCGTCGAAAGTAGGAATAAAGCTTAGCTAAAGTATTGAAAACGGATGGCAACAGTGTCAGACAGTGTGAAACTGATTTGTAACTTGTAAGTTTTTGACAGAAACACACAGAAAGAAAGAGAATGTTGACTTTTAATTCTTGATACGAGTTTTCGAGTTTTCATTATTGTTGTCAGGTCAGTCTCAGGAATATTAACAGCTGATTCATAAAAGCAACACTATTATTGCTGAAAATTTGTTGTTTAATTAGATAAAACATAACAAACTGTATGCATTCATGGTCATAGGAATGGTTATTTCGTCTTAGGTTACATGATAAACTTAAAATTATTTTGTATAGCTACACTGTTGAAAATATTACGGTGTTGGCGTTAATTTTGCGCTAGTCAAATATTTTAGTGTTGATTTTTCCAAACTTTGCCAAACGAGTTGACTACGCGTATTTATTAGAACAGAAATTATTAGAATTTCGTGTGAATTCTTTGTTCAGATATGAGGATTTACTATTTTTCTAGACATTTAGAAGCGTCAACCAATCAATTTTTCCCTCGGATAGAAATATAGAAACCCCACCTATTCTAATACAGTATCGCATTATACGCACCACCTGCATTGCACGTGTATCTGTTTTCGTGTTTGATTCTCCGTATTAACATATCCAAACAAACCACCAAATGTGACTGACTTGCAAAGTGTAACCTCGTGTTATTAAACGTTAATTCCAGTGGGCATAAAAAAATTCAACATCTTAAAGATATATTGGGAACATCTATTTACGCAATTAGTTTAGACTTGAATCAAATAGCATAAACATTCACTTAATTTTATAATGGTTCTCAAAAAATCATTTTAAAATTGGTACGTTTAGTTGAAACCAAAACTTGTGAATGAGTGGTTTTGCATACTTATAATTGAGAAAACGTCTTAAAGAGAGAATATTATAGCCCTAAGAAATAGAAGTTGCATATTAAAAAGACGTTGTATTTAGAAAATGGTGTTAAAACACCTAATAGATCGCATTCATTTAGTTAAACAGCTAGTCAATTTGTCTAGTCTAGATCAAATAAAATTTGACTAGAAGTATTTTATAATTCCACGTGTCAGTTGGACAAAATAACCCCTTAGCAATAGACAATACTTGACTATCTTTGCTCGTCAAATTCAAACTTCTATAGTTCTCGACACAATAACACGAAAAGAGTGTGACCTCTCCTGACTATTAA
>RXPK01003155.1:0-43159 GCA_004143645.1 Protaetia brevitarsis
CGATTTTTTAACGGTTCGGAGATAATTCCATGGCTGTTCTTTTAATCTTTTCTGATCTTCCATGTTTTAGACATCCCTTTGTTTTCAATTATTTTTCAACCACTTCGAAGCTCTTATTGCGAAGGGCATTTGTTTATTAATCTATTTCTCGACTTTTCCGACATGCTGTGGCCAATGTAAGAGTTTTGCCCAAACTTCATCGTCTGTGCTACGTAAGCTTTCACGGCCGGAATCTAAAGTAAAAAAAAATTGAGGGGTATTGAGCCGTGGTCTTGTTGAATTACTTCCGTACGTTTCGTTCACAACTGCGGTGAACATCCTCAGCGGCGAGGGTCGAAGTTTCCTTGGTGAATAGCTTTCGTCGTTTAGTGATTCCCGACGTCATGGGTGATGTTATATTAGTCGGTGCTGAGTAACGGCGTGACGGGATGATCGATTGGTCTTGGTCCGATGCGTTTGTTTTGTAAACACGAGCATGCAACACCGGTACCAGAGACTTGTTTTAAAGTGCGTGCTTCTTCTATCCGATTGAAGTTGTTTCATGTTTGTAGATTTCTATGGATTCTGGATAGCCTTGTGTGGTAGTGCGAGGTGGTGGATAGTACTTTTGTGTCATCAAATTGAATGTTATGGTTTTGTAGGGCGTATTCAGTGATGGTTGACTTTACGCTCGTGCTTTTTAATCCTTGTGTTGATGCTTCGTTTTCTCGTGCCTATGTAGACAGATCCACCCGAAACATGGTATCTGTATACCCCGGTCAGATGACAGAGGGTCCTGGGGTCTTTTACGGAGCGTACGAGGTGCTTTATTTAACCTGTCAGTTTGAAAACGGTTTCTACGTGGTTGTTTCTGTTGAAGTTTATAACCGGTCTGTTACATTTTTGAGTAAGGCAAGAAACCGTAAACCTTAAGATCTTCTGCGCCTCCCTTGTTAACTCTTACAGGGCTCTCTCACCTAACTTCTTGGAGTACCCATTCGCAAGCAGGGCGCGATCTAGGTGCGCTAGCTGCTGGGGCAGAACCCGAGTTTCACAGATGCGTACGGCACGATCTCTTAGGGTCTTCATGACTCCCCTCTTCTGTTCTAGTGGATGTGGTTGGTGTCTTGTTGCAAGTAGCGGTCGTGTGAGTAGGTTCCGGTACAACTCTGTGGCAAGCGTTCCATCCCCATTTCCTGTGCTAACGCGTCAGGAAGGGGAGGCCACGGTTCGTTTCCCTCTCATCATTAACTGTATGCGTGGGGTGGGAATGCTGTTTAAATGTTGGAAAAATTCTAATAGTGCGTCCTTTCTGTGGGGCCAAATAATGAACGTATCGTCCACATAACGGAACCAGCCGCAAGGCTGTATCTGGATGTATCCAGCGCCCTGGTCTCGAACTGCTCATGAATAATTCCGCGACAACGAGAGCCCAACGCTACCCATGTGCCACTCCAATCTAGCTGGTCATAGTATTCCGGTTTCCATTAAATATGTTGTGCTCAGGACATGAGCGAAGAGCGTGCCGACTTCCGGAGCGAACTTATTGCTAATGAGACCTGCAGCACCTCTGACCGCGAAACCATGGTAAATAAAGGGAAAACTACATCAAAGTCACTAATATTCAGAAAGTGGAGAAGTTGAACTCTTGAGATTTTCTTGACAAAGTCATGGGAATCTTTGATGTTGGTGCCGTGTGCCCTATGTGTGGTGTAAGATGGTTTACAAGGTAGTTTGGCAGGGCAATAGGTTCGGCTTGAACCATTTTGCGCCTTACTGGCTTTAATTATTTTGCCGTAGCGGCGTGTTTATGCACGCTTTGTATTTTTGGTTAACCTGTCAGAGCGTCAGGTGAACCAACCTCAGCATCTTATCAACCGTTTTTGATCTACAGGATACGAAACATACGGAAGTAATTTCACAAGACCACGGCTCAACAGCCCGGAAAAACTTTTCACCATTCATCGTCTGTGTTTCACTGTTTTCTAATACGGTATCGCATAGGTATATTATCTTCTAACCGCATTCTTATTTGAAGCAAAATCGTACTGTTGTTCATGTACTGGTTGGCGTTCATTCTGTGTGCGATCTGCCCTACTTTAAATTTTCCAATATTATTTTCCTGAAACTTGAAATATAAATTACTATCATAAAATTTCCTGCAGAGTAACTTATCCAAAGTTACTTCAAACAAACCCACACTACAGCTTGATCATGCCACTTTTATCAGAGATATAAAAGGTAAAGAAACTTAGGTTCTCACCCTAGTTGGAATATAGCTTTACCGTTCACCAGAAGTAAGCTTCTAGAATATCCAAGTGTTTGTATTTACAGTGACTTGTGCTGTATAGGGATTAGATTAAACGAGGACAAATTAACACTTCCGAAAGTGTGGTGTTCAGTTACGTAGGCGAAGAACACACGCACTGCATCGGCACAGTTCCACCCGTTGGATTTACACCCACGCGGAATTCTCACGCATGGTCGAACACGGGAGAGATGATATATCACCGGCCATATCGATGGATGGCATTGTTTCTAATTGAATGCTTAAACCGGGTCCGTTTAGGCTAATTGCAGGCGAATAAATAATAACGTCGGACTGTTAAATGGACGATAGCTTTCTCCTGTATATGCTTGTATGCCGCGCTTCGTGCACAAGCTTATTCAAGAGTTTTTGTTGAGAGTTATTTCGTTCTCGTCTTTAATGAAACATTAGTCCACGATGCTGAAGAAAATAATCGTTTTGTAATATTCGAGACAGACATACGGACAGGTCCATTCAAGAAAGCTTTTAGTGCTGCGCAAGAAAATATTGTTTTGACTATGTTTTAATTGATGGCATAATACCAAACTTTAATAATGCAGCTAATAGTTATTTGATATTAATGTACATATTATTTTTCATTATGGGTGAAGTAATTAACAGGTTAATTAATTAATAAAATTTAGTTCAAAGAAAGGAATACGTTTTTCATCTGGAAAAAGAAAATAAATATATAATTTAAAAAGACTGGACGTTTAAAAAATAATCAGAGAAAATACGGCATTGTTTACAAAAAGGATCTATAGGTCTTTCTACTGAATTTTTCTGACTAGTTATTGATAGTCAACTATCGATAGTCAACTATCGATAGTTGATTATTGATAGTTCACTATCGATAACTATCCATAGTTGACTATCGATAACTATCGATAGTGCCAACCACTCTGCTAAAATAACATGTCCTCAGAATTACATTGTATATTGTTTCTTACTATTTATTATTTGTGGTTTTTTTTTTTTTAATTCCAGACTAATAAGAACTCTGAAACTAGTATTTCATGGTTTCATCGATACCAGCTACTATAGATATTACAATGGAAAGAATTAGTTCCACTCAATAGTTGATGACTGATAACACAAACGTTTCTAACTAACAAGACAATACATAGATAAACTTTTAAGCTACTCAGAAATGGAAAATAAATAGCACATTAAAGTGATACTTGTCGTATTTACATTGAATTTGTGCATCTCTCTGCGTTGTAAACTATATATAAATATAATACTGGTGAGCATTATCGATATTTCTAACTATCAACAGTTATCGATAGTCAGCTATCGATAGTTACAAATAGTCGAAACTATCGATAATTATCGATAGTCAAAACTATCGATAGTTATCGATAGTGCCCACCACTAAATAATATAATTCATGCCTTAGCATCCCCCAACAGCTTTCGCCAATTACAGAGGGCATCGGCGGCCATGAGTTATTATTACGCCTGCGCCCGTGGAGCGCCTTAAGATTTTGTCTCTCAGCATTTGCCAAGGAGTAAGGAAAATGCCTTGTAATATACTTTATGTGTCCTACACTAAGGAGGATGTATGTATAGAGAGCCCACGAGATAGGAAGAATGGTTTTACGATTTCGCATGAAAAATTAAGTAGTAAATTACGATTCCGTATGATCTGACATCTAGTATTGAGAAAATAACTTATGAGCGCAAAGGCCCGGGTATTCCCCGGACGTTACCGTATATAAAATAGGAAATTTAATGAGTAGGAGGATTGTTTCTTTGTTTGTTTATGAATCGAATCACAAAATATGAACAATGTTTATCAATTATCAAAATATTTTTATGTTATATAATAAAAATCTAAACGGCTTATCTTATCTTCTTGTTTTGTTTTCTTTAGTAGTAAGACGATTTGGAATATGTAATGTATCTGTTCAGAAAATATTCTTTATGCACGTATGTACTTTTGCAAACTATTTGTTCTGCTGAATAGTTTGGTAAATAACATAATAAATAAGTACCGTATTTTCGTTCATATAATCCGCGAAGATTTTACATTCTTGGAAGAGGTGTCTTATACAAGGGTGCGGCTTCTAAAAAAATGCAACAGAACTAACGCTTTACCATGTTTTTATTTATATATACAGGGTGAGTTTTTTATCTTGAGACAACGGAATATCTCTAAAACACTGTATCAAATCGAAAAAAGATCTTAATAAGATTTGTTATAATGTAGGGGGCCACTGAATGGTGCCGATCTCGATCCCTCACCTCACCCCCCAAAGTGGGAGGGCGGACAACTTTGAAGTCTTCAATGGGAACCCCCATATTGTATTGCAGATTCGAATTGTACGCCATCAAGCATATAATTTTTGTTTGAAACTTTTTTTTCGCTTCGCAACAGATTGCGCTGTAATCGCAAAAAAAACATGATTGTGAACGTCTAGAAAAAATACACAAAAAAAGAGAAGCAAGCAAACATGATTTTGTGTTTTTTTATTTTAACATGAACTAACTACTTTCTGGGATTTTCTACGCCCGACATTGTATTATATTTACAATGCATAAAACGTTACCGGAGAATTGTACTATCTCGCATCAAAACAAGACTAATACTGATACCAGATACTAGATACACAAATCGGAGGAAGTGATTTTACTGCCTTGAAAATATACTATGGCTAAACGTTCTGCAGAGGGCGAGACGAGTGCGGCCCGTGTAAACAGACACGTTTGATCACTCTAGTCATCATACTTGGAAAATTTTCCTATGCGCAAAAAATAGCAAAAATTAAATATAACTCAAGAATCTAACATTCATCATAAACACATTTTTATAGTGACAAAAGTTTATTTGATTGCGTAAGTTCTCTTTTTTGTGTATTTTTTCTAGACGTTCACAATCATGTTTTTTGCGATTACAGCGCAATCTGTTACGAATCCAAAAAAATGTTTCAAGCAAAAACTACATACTTGATGACGTAGAATCCGAATCTGCAATACAAAGTGGTGGTTCCCATTTAAGATTTCAAAGTTGTCCTCCCTCCCACTCTGGGGGGGTAAGGTGGGGGATCGAGTTCGGCACCATTCAGTGAGCTCCCTACATTATAACAAATTTTATGAAGATCTTTTTTTGATTTGATACAGTGTTTTAGAGATATTCCGTTGTCTCAAGATAAAAAACTCACCCTGTATATTACTTATTTCTACTACCCTCTGTTCCAACATACTTAGTCCAAAAATTAAGCCGCTTTAAACACCTTGGAGTGATAGAAGAAGGAATTGACGCAAAGAAGTTACGGAAACTTAAGGCTAGAAACCCAATTACAGTGGCGTTACCAAAAGGCTATATATAGGATCCAAATAATAGCGGAATAACCAAAAGGTGTTTGTTTTTAACAAACAAGGTTTGAGAGTATCTCTATACATTTGAAAGGAAAGTGCTAGGAAACACAGTGGAGCAAAAAACACGGGTTAAAACGAAAGGGGACAGTCCGATTTAGTTGGGTGGGCCATTAGCTATTTACGAAAGGTTATTAAACACTGGGTGTTCTGCTCAATCGTTTAATGGAATGATCAAAGCTAGTTGTTTCTGTTTTTGACCACCATCTGAGATAAATGGAGACTAAACTAAATACACTATGTGACTATAAACTATTACTATTTTAATTCAATGTTATGGAAACTCAGTAGAGCAATATTTAATACCTGTGTAGCAAGGGAAGAAATCAAACTAGGTACTAGTACTATTTCGAATAATGCGTACTTCCGCCTAAAAACGCAAATAAGAGGACCAGACATGTGTGGGGAGAAAATACACAAATCCCTAAACAGTTTACCTATTGTTATATTATCCTCCAGTACATCTTAATTGACAAATCAACATAATTTTAAAAACAAAACAGTTAACAAAAATCTCGATTGGGTTCACATACTAGATAAGAATATATATCAAATTGTCAAGATTAATTCTGACATTTATTCATGTCCAATAGGGCACTTATTTCTCCTATTTCCTAAAGATTGGCGGAAAGTCATTTACTCCACTTATGGGATTTTATTTTACAAAACTTTTTCAACAAACTTCAAACTATTTCTTTTTCTTTTTCCAACCAATAACATTCAATTCTGCTTGTTGCATTGATATCTCAAATAATAATTTTCTAACTTTCCTTTCGTGATGTCTCTGTGCTTGTTGATTAATTTGTAGTAATTTGAGTCTTCTTTCTTGTATTTCTGTCTTCTGTCTTCGTATCTCCTAACCAATATAAATATATAATGTACTTTCCGTCTTGCCTTGCTCATGATTTCTTTATGTTTTATTAAATCATTGTTAATTTGTTCATTGTCGTCTTTTATGTATTAACTTGTTGTAGTCCCAACTTATTTGACTTATTTTCAAATTTCTAATTCTACGTTGTTTTCATCATCTTCACTATTATCCCTTGTCCCTTCATCGTTTTTAGTACAATCTTCAGAAACTATAGCTCCTCCATGTTAACAATACCCATGCCTCCCTCTTACTAATATAATACAATTTAAAAAAAATGACAGCCGCTGCGGCAATACATGACGGCTTGCATATGAAAGTAAGCAGATTTTAGTAAAACCCCAACCTACTGTCACTTAGTATGTGGTTGTGGAAAAGAGTTGCGTATTTAAAATATTTAGAAATTTCCCTACCACTTTTTATGAAATTATTCAATGCAAAGTATGGCGTGTTTTTTTTTTGCTAGATTTATTAACTCACACTAGTCAATTAAAACTATCATATTAGTCAAATTATACCAAAAATATTGAATATAAATATCCCTTAAGACAGCATATCACCATTATACCATTTGTATAAGGCTAGTCGCCCGTAATGCAACTGGCAACTGCGGGCAAGTTTGGTCGCTTGGGTGACAAATGTTCTACCAGTTTGTGTTTCGGTAAATAAAAAAGCGATCCTCTTATTTTTTCCATCAACGCTGTCGCACCGTCTGTTATTAACCTAATCCGGACAATTTATTTACTGTAAGATCGATATAGGACTAAGAAACTTCACTAAAAGTAATGTAAGATAGAAAATGACACGAAAAATTGTCTATAAACTTGTAATTTACACATACCTCTTTTGCATTCTACTTTGCCGATAAAAAAAGGATACCCTTAAGCTAAATTTCATAGAAGATTCATACTACTTTATATAATTTTCAATTATTGATAGTGCTTTATTTATTAAATCAAATTTTACTTCGCAAACCATAAAATATATTTTGTGCGATATTTCTCCACTACCTGCTACAAACATTAACTCTTGAGCTGTAAAAAGTTTGAGCAATGAATAAGTTTGGATATGTATTTATAATATTTACTTTTCTCGAAACGCTAAGTTGATTGCACGATTTTTTTTTCTTCATTATTCTACTCGAACGCAAAATTCGGACAAGGGTACACCATCTTCGATTTTATGTCAGCTTTCTTTCTTAAATCAGATAGCACGTTTAGAGAGTCTAACTAGTAATGCAAATACTAACACGACTCGTACTTACCTAGATATGCCCAGTAATTGGTAAACAGAGAACTCTGTTACTAATATTTTATTGCACTTCTGTAAAGTCATTAGTGAGTGTGTGTCAGTTAGCTTGCCATTAACTTCTGCTGTTCATCAAGTCGAAGTACACACGTGTTTAAAAGTAATTTATTTATACTTATCATTATGGATCTTGAACGAAACGTAATCTGGTTGTGGCAAATTTAATGCACATATATCTTGACAGCAGCAATGTTTAAAGCGTGATGATGTTGTAGTTCCTTCTAGTTTAATCAAAAGTAATTTCCTAACAAGTTGATATCAATAGTACATTGCATTCCGTCAGCTTGCGTTAACATTTGCTTTTGTATATTTTTTATAACATAGTCTAATATTACACAAATGCTTCAATCGCTGTCGGTAACTTTTGACGTTTGTGGTCGAAATTAAACTTTGCACAGATTACACCGTATATATTAACTGGTTCGCATTATAGAAACAATGCCAAAAGCAGATTTTGCGTATTCCTCTGAAACATAATTGTTTAATAGGAAGAAATATTGCCTTTTGAATAACTAACAGCATTGGATTTTGAATATTCGAAGAACGACATAAAACGTAATTTATGGAAGATGTATCAGAAGATAATTAAGACAATTTAAAAAATATTGAAAGTGTTCTCAAAGAAGGTGGTAATATTATTGACCTAAATTGCAAAACTAATATTGTAGGACATTCGAATAGTGATAAAACAAAGAGGCGTTTTGTTGAAACTGTAAAACATGATTCTAGAAAATTAAGATAAGGTTGACGATGGAAGCATGATTTATGACATGGGCCCTGACGGTGGACTTTAAAAGCTAAACCAGAAATTAGACTCGAAACATTTAAGACAGGACGTTGATGGATTTAGCACATTCAGAAAGTACAGCTTATTGTGTCTAAGCAAAATAGCTATAAATTTGTTATCCGTTCTACAAGTACTGATATGGAAGGGTTGCATGTATTAGATTAGATTAGGAGTGGGGTGGCCTATGGACCTGTTTCACCGCGACATTTTCAGATCTATTGTGATCCACTCTTTCCTAAACGACGCACTATAATTTTGCCCTCTTAATTAGGCTTATCGTCTTTGAGAGCGGCTTCTTTGTGTAGCTGCTAGCTGTGGAGTTCTCCACGCTCATTACTAAAAACCTTGTCCTCGCCAGACCTTCACATTGGCACAGCACGTGAACCGGTGTTTCTTCTTCCTCTTGATAATCTGTAGGTTGCATCATCTGCCACGCCTATGTTATACATATGGCTACTTAAACTACAGCAACCAGTCAGCAGCCCTACAATCATTTTGACAATCTTTCTGTCTTTATTCAGTAGATCTAGTAAATTCAGGCCCCTGTTCCTTTAAGAACTCTTTTGCTTTTCTCGGTCCTGACGATTTTTGCCACCACTTTCTGGACTGGAGTGGCTAGGGACCCAGGCAAAAGTTAATTTCCTTTGGATGCCCACCTCATTTAGGTCACTTACGTAGTCCCAAATCAACGTAGAATCCACACTTACGGAACTAATCGTTTTAAGTGCGGACTGACTGTCAGAGAAAATAGCAACGCTTTTCCCTGGCTTGGAACACCGTTGTGTCTTTGCTAAAGCTTACCAAAAGAGGCTTTTTAGGTTTTTTAGCGCATATTCGAGAGTCCGCTGTTATTGGAGTACATGTTTCCCAGTCCTTCTTATATGGTATTATAACCTGATATTTTCTATCTAGGTTGAATTTTTGAACCATGGCATCACATGGCAGTTCTGTGATTGAATCATCTAATAGTTTTTTATAGTCAGTGCCGTGCGATTTACTTATCGGTACTTGACTATACAAAAGCCTATGTACTGTGGGACTTGCTGCTCCTTGTCTATAAATATGCAGCGGTGGCAGGTTTAGATTTACTTCCAGTGCGGTGGTAGAGGTCGATCTCATCACCTCCGTAGTACATAGACACGCCACCCGCCAGCGTTTTGCCCGCTCCCACCTGGCACTATACACCATACTAACAGCTATGGTATGATGGCTAAAGGCATCATACTATAGCTCCGTACGTTGTTATGAGTCTAATGGGGTCATCTTGGGGCTAACTCCCCTTCTAGCGTCCTTCTTCTTGTGAACGTGACAACTTGTGTTTTCTGAGCATTGACTGATTGTCGCTGTTGTTTACACCATTTGTCAACCGTATTTAAAGCGGTTTGCATGGGCTCCACCAGAACCTTTGGAAACCGCCTTCTAACAATGTAAGTTCGTCAGCATACCCCAGGCAATAAAATCCCATTTCGGTTAGCTTCTGGATTAGGTCGTCAACTAAGGTAGTCCACAACAAGAGAAATAGGGCTCTGCCCTGCGGGCATCCCCTTCTACCTCCGCTTCGATGGTAGCCTCAGCAATTGTGGATGTGATTATACTTCTTTCCAGACTGGCTCTTACCCACTGTAGAAGCTTCGGCACGACGCATTTTTTCCGCAAAGTCCCGACAATTGAATTCGTGGTAGCGTTGTTAAATGTCCAGGAAAGTCGTCGTGGCTATCTCTTTGTCTTCTATTGACTTTGTAATTAACCTGCTGAGGGCATCTGATGCGACCTCTGCAGACTTTCCTGGTTGATATGCACATTGTCTATCACTGAGTGGCTGTTCTGTCAGCGCAGCATCCCTTATACACCTGTCCACCAACCTTTCAAGGGTTTTGAGTAAAAAGAAAGATAGACTTATTGGTCTGTATGACTTCGGCGTTTGATCTCCTATAATCTACTACTATAAAATAGTACTCCCTATGTTTTTGTTAGTAGAATTTAGGAATAAAATTAGCTAGACTGAACTAGAATTGTTGCAAACTACAACTAACATAATATGGTTACTACAAAATTTTATTCTGCGTACCAAAATAATTTTCTCTGTGTGGAGCGTATTTTTTAAATATATGTGCATTAAAATCTATGCCAGATAAAGTTTCGCTCGATGTGGACATATTATATACTCTCTTCTGTTAGCTTAAAAAAAGAAACAGATAAAAGACCATAATATATTCATTATTGCTGAACATTCTTCATGTCTTAATTTGTCAATACTCCCAACAACTAATCAATCGCTAACTGGTTAAATAGCTTTATACGATTCTAATTGTTTCTTTCCGATTGGTAACATTTCAATTTTCGATTCGTGGATATGCTAATTTTACGTGACTAGAAAACATTTACATTTCTTGTATAATCGTAACTTATTCCTACAGCCTATTTTTATTGCGACATAAATTGTTAGCTATTGGGAATTCTAATTGACACCGGAGATTTTTCTTTTTACCTGTAGTTTGTTAAATTTTATTACCTCGTTAAACCAAAGTAAGACAAATCGTGTTTATAATCTTCTCGTGCCTGATAGCATAATGGAGAGGAAACAGAAAGCAGTATTCAGCGTCCATTGATTAAGTAAACAGAAACTGCGTCTGTGTGGTTCAACACAGGAAGTTAGGTATTTCATTGTAATAAAATTATCATTCAAGCAGTTGCATGCTTTTCTCTGTTACTTAACGATGTTATCAACTTAAAATACCTCCCCATTTTTTTTACGACAGCATATTTAATAAGTTGCAGCCTCCCATAGCGGTGGGTATTTGTTTTGGTTATAATAGCTCTTGAATCTTTGTTGACCCTTTATGTACATGTAATATTTTTATGGCATAAAATTACCATACTACCACTTAATATTTGATTAGCATAATTCATATACGAAACATGTTCGCCCAAAATTCAAGTGTCCTAATTTATGATCATGAAAATGCTCTGAAAAACGAACATATCGCCTGTTTATCGCTCGTTAATTCCACTCCACTGCCCTGCCTGGAAATCAAATCCGTCCCTGTATTTAGCTCGCACACACGCCGTAATGATAGGCTTCGAAAATGAGCCAATTTCTTTTATTACTGACATTCATCCGTCAAACCTATAATAAAAACCTATCAAGTCGGATATTCCAAACATCGGCAGAGAAAAATATTTTCGTTAATTAATTATGTACGCCTCTACAGATGGATATTTCGCCATGACAAAAGCATAAATAGCTCTTCCTCTACATTAACATCCGTACCAATTCTTCGCGGCGATTGACTTTCAACGTAATCAATTATCTTTTACTTTATTTCCTCTGAGAGACACTGTCTGTTTGAAACAGCGCCGCATCGCGGACATCGAAAAGTCTGTATTTGCCTTTTTAAGATTATAGAAAAATCATTTAATATTTACTTTTAGAATTATGGTTTAATAAATCAGTTTTATGTGCTAGAATTTTATACAATACAAAGTCCATATTAACCGAATTCTTGATAATTTTTTTGAAATATTTCTAACCTATTTGTACAATATTCATACAAACACATTTTTTTTTAGACCAGAGTATCTATTATTATAATAATGAATATTAAATTAGAAGGTACATACGTAGAACCAAATAAAATTGTATTTTTAGAAATATTCGGTTTCCTATTGAATAAAAAATATTTTCGTTCCGTTGTTTCTTTAATAGAGTCCAAATTGCTTAGCAGAAATATACTGAAGTAAATTATGCAGTATTAGATAAGCCATTTAGTAAGTTCTACATATGCACACTTTATTGCTATACAAGCAAGAAAATTTGATTTTAGTGGATAAGGGTTTCATCACAAGAAAAGCGGAAAAAAAAAACAGGTAAAAAAGGATAACAGGACCGTATGCATTACTAGTAAATAGATTTCATTAAAAGATATTGATAAGCATTGCCAAATAGTGTCTCGCTAATTGTAAGTAGAAGAAAACCACCATTCTATTAAAAATTTTGAAAAGGGGAATTCAGCCTGGTTAGGTGGTTATTATAACTTCGCAAGACGCTTGAAAAGAGCTTATTTGCGTATTTTCGTCACTAAGCTGTGAACACCTTCCACTAGTACCACAAATGTTGGGCTAATGAGATCATTTGCAGAATATTCCGAACTAATCGAGATGAATGCATTAAACACTGATTCGCTACGTTTCACTAATCCACATATATATATATAAGGCGATACATTCCAAAAGGAATTGTAGCCGCTCCATAAAACTCATTGGCCTCTGTATTGGTATGGTTGGTCAATCCATACCATTGAGATCTCGTTCCCTCATAGGTTGTTGTTTCTCTTTGCCTCTTCGGTTATCTTTCTCCACTCCTCTTTTACCTTTATTTTTTGCCTCCGCCCCGTTACTCCCATCATATTCATATCCCGCATAACTTGATCTTCCCATCTCGATTTCGATCTACCTCTAGGCCAGTTTACATTCGGTCTCCATTTCACAATCCTTCTTATAACTGAATGTCCACCTTTCCTGTTTATGTGTCCATACCACTTCATTATTTGCGCTTTTATTACTTTATTTTATTACTTTAACTATATCTTCACCTGCCAGTATTTCTTGTATTTTTATTCATTAATTTTTTTATAGATCTTCAATTTCGTACGTCTTCTAATTCTTTTATTTTTCAATGGCTGTTTAACTTTGGCATATGCACTGTATCGGATTGTATCCGTTGTCTAATCTCTTTCGTACGGTCATTTTAATTATCTATCATGGTGCCCAAGTATCCAAAGCTGTTGACTTCTTCAAATCTATGTTTCCCAATTTCTATGTACGGCTTGTTCCTCACTTCTTTCCTAGTAATTCTCATGTATTTGGTTTTGGCTTCGTTGATCTCTAGTCCTCGCTTATGTGCTTGTTAAGCTTTACAACTTGCAATTTTATCGATGCATGCAGACAAGGGTAAACTACTTCAAATCACCTTCGAATGTATTTTACACATAGCATATAGACTTGATATTAAAACATGGTAGATGAAAAAATCGATTAAAATACAGTGGAAAAGCAGGATTCAGGAAGTTCCAAAAAAGAAAATGAGTTTACCGAAATCAAGATATGGTTCTAGGCTCTACTAACGACGGCAACACTGCCCGTAGATTTTCTTCAGATCCAATTTTAGCTTCTAGCATCACTGGTGTTGATGAGCAATTGATAAAAGATTCGCTGTAATTTTAAGAACTATTTCCTGTGGATTTAATGTACACATTAATGAATTTGAGCAATATACCTTAAATATTGCAAAATCATACACAGGTAAATATAACTGATATTGCATGCCTGTAACAGTGCACAAGCTCTTTTAATTCATGGCAGTGATGTCGTTAAATTACGCGTAATTCCAATCGTACACCCATCCGAAAAGGCAGCTATAAACGCAAGACCAAAGAACTCAAAACGCTTTAGAGAATTGCGTACCGGAAAAAATGTATAGAATAGCTACCATAGAAGATTTGATATCTGTTGTCCTCCGATCCATTAATTAGAATTTTTTACAGGAAACTTCCTCACAGCCACACACCTTCTAATTATTTCCGAAAGAAGTTATTGATTCGTTAAATTTTGGCCACCTGAAGGGCAAGTTGGCTATAACAAGTGAATCTGGAATCAATTAATAACATTTGACGTATTACATGACATAAAAAAATATATATTTTTTAGGCCTCCGTCCAGAAACACTCATTTTGCATTACTGGACCGGAAAAAAATGTTATTAAAGGTTGGCACATTACATTCGACATGACAGATGTGTATTAAGCTGTCATTAAGCTGCGCTGAAACCTTACTAACATTAACTGGTATCTTCATTGAACTTATAACTGATAAATAGATATCAAACTACAAGGAATATTACAGAAAAAAAATAATCTTGAAAACGTCAAAATACTGAGGCACGTAACATGTGTGCTTACCTATACTGTCAACCTCCTAGCGTCAAAATTTCTTTTCTGGTTTCAATCCAAAATTAAGATTTCTCGGCTCAAACAATATTATGCATCACGCGGCCAGAAACTCGTTAGCGAGTACCCGTATTTGTACAACGTACAAGTGAGAGTACAAACCGTACTCATACTCATATTCGCAAAACTGTGGTTTCTTGCCTAGTGATACGAATAACTATTTTACCATACAATCTATCGGTTTGTAATTGTAATAAAAAAATGCTCAGATATTAAATATATGCACATGCTTATTTTTTACTTCTTGCAGGTATTTTATTTAAATCAATTTAATAATAAGTTAATCAGCGGCGGCCGCTGCATGACTTATTGAGGAGGCTATGGCATGATTGAAGATTGTCGTATAATATCGTGTGGAAGATACTATGTTACGAAAGTAGTTACGAAGGTATACGAAGAAATTCGATCTACAGCATAGCCTCCTCGATGACGCATGTACCAGCCCTGCAAGTTTTGTCCAAATACGCCATTTCAATCACTTTTTGTCGCAGAAACATAGCTCATGGCATCCGAATGAGGGTTTTGTGTTAGCCCTGACAACTAAAGAATGCCACTTCTTGTAAGTAAGCCCGTGTGATTTTCGCAGTGTGTGGACAAACATTGGCTTGCACTAAGTTAAAACTTTGGCCAACCATTGACGCAAAGGGTTTTTCACGTTCTCCTAAACATTAGTGAATGTAACGGCCGGTACTAATTATTCCACGCCACATTCTCACAAGCTCTATCCGGACAGTCAAGGAAATGCCACATATCACACCAGTTCCACGAATAGTGCTCCTGGTGACAAGTAGACTTCAGCAAAACGTTCTCCGACCTTTTACAAGACCTTTCGGTCAAAACCAATGAAAAATACAAAATGAAGTACATGGGTCTCTTTAGAATCTTTTGGTACAAGATTATTGTAGTTCAGTAGTAATAAGCTTAAATCATTTATACCATATGCATTGCCATTCCTTTTTAATTCGATAGCAATCTACGGAAAAATGCTGGTTTAATTTAAGGTTTGAAAGTTGTCCCTCACTCTATCTATTAGGATAAGATCATGAATACGTCCTTTCAAGGCGAACAGATTGCATTCACAGCGTTTTTTTTAATTCGGACGTGAGTGTTTACATATATATTGCTATGGTATTCTCAGTTGTTAATGTTTGAATTGAATTTATTGTATTGCAGAATACTTGTGTTTTATTGCAACTTTGCTCCTTGAGTTTGGACTTTTGTGTCCTGGTAATTATATTTATTTCGTTGGGCCAGAGGTCCTATCTTTCTTTCATATTTTCCTCAGTGTGGGGAGTAAGGTCACGTAGTTACACTGTTGATTCTTAGTTAGGTGTCAGTTGATTAACTGTCTATCTATGAATAATTTGAGACAATTATTGAAACAAAATTTGATATCAAGCATTTTTCTTTTATCACTACAGGATATAGTCATGTTTATGGCCGCGCCGACAATTTAGAGCCACAGGTTCAGTAATATCTAAGTTCCACCAAAATTTATCTGCAACCTTTTCATATAAAAGTGACATGTTAAAATCACAATTTTCTATCAATATTGACTTTCCTCCCACGACTAATTTCCCTAGAAAAGATCCCTATAGTATAGTGCTTCATTTACCTTCGATTTAGACTCCAATTTTCCTGGACCTGAAACTTCATTACCGCAAAAGGCAAGCGTTTTTGCACATAGATTTTCGTGAACGATCTGATATTCTCGTAACATGAAAATAGAAAAATATTATTTAGTTTTTGTTTAGATTTTATAAAATATTATATTGGTTACAACAATTTTGATAAATAATCGTTAAAGGACCATCTTTTGGTGATCTGTAAGTGCTTCTTTTGTAATTCGTGTCGGCATACTTGATTTAACATGGTTTATTACATACAATTTGAATATCTAATGATTTCTTCACACAAATATTGGTCTATCAAAATTTAATATAGGGTATCTAGTTGAGAGTGTAATAATTAGTGATTTGAATTCGCGGGTGTTTCTAAAAATATGTAACGTTTAAATTGGATCTGAGAGGCCTGACAAGCGAAAGCTTAGGCAAAAACAAATGATTGAAAATAAATTAGGCAAGTTTTGGATGGATTGGATTGATGAGTAAAAATTGTTTATTATAGTAAATAAATCCACTAAACGTACCTGTGAATAAGAAATAGATAATTCTTTATTTGTTTGTTTAAAACTTATCCTTTGTTGCACAAATGAGGTATATGACAATGAGGCTTTGGAATTATGTACTTAAAGCTAATGGAGCTCTTTAAATTTAATACCTTTTGGTGAGAACGGATCATTGACAACATCCCATGAAGACGTCGGAGGTGTAACTGAAGATAGTGTAGAAGAGATACTTTCTATATTATTTTCAGTTGTCAGCAAGCGGCTCGTTATAAAACAAATATAACGAATATATTACTTTTCCTATAATTTTTAAATAGAAAAATAAAAATGGCGGCGTTGTATGTGAAAAGAGAGCTGAATTTTTGGCGCCCAACGTGGGACTTGATTACTATATAAACAATATCGCATAAAATCTCAAACTTAAGAAGGAATATGAATATTAGGAAGTGGACAAAACCAGTATGGACATCAAGACCAACAATAAGAATGACAAACGATCCAAAGGAGGAGACAAGAGGAGAACACATCACGGAAAATATAACGTTCTCTACAAACAAAATGGAGAATCTATTAGAGGCGAAACTGGTTAGTACGGTGGGTATACAGAAAAAAGAGATCAAGAAAAGACTAGGAAAACGAAACGAAAAGGGAGAAAAAAAATCTCGATAAACAACAAAATAGGAGTGAAGTAAAAATAGAAGAGTATGAAACAAATAACACATTTATGGCGCAGACACGAGAGATGAATACAATGGAACAACAATGTAGTCATAAATGTTTTGAAAATTCTGATTTTTCTTTTTCAAATTGAAAGATGTTTAGTAAAGCAAAAGAAGTTTTAAACACTAATTTCGTTAAAGAATATTTCTTAAACAGAATCAATTTTGCGGAACATTTAAAATATGATGTTTTTTAACACAAAAGGTTCAAGTAATTTTTTTGTTCTTCAAAAAATGGCATCAAGTTATATATTTATTTGTTAAGTCCCACAGACGTTAACAGGAGATTGGTGAATTTCATAAAAAGGGTAAGAAAAATTATACTAAGCTTACTCACATTTTTGAAACTTTTATTTTTATTTTTTGCGCACTCATAAACTAGTAACTAAACTAACAATAAGTCGGTTTTGAGGTTGATGATGATAGTTTTATTATGGAAACGACTATAATGTAGTTTTGTGGTAAAGCAATTTGAATTGTGTGTTGTTTTCAGTATTTTATCATAAAAATTATACAAATGACACCCGGAGACCGCTTTGAAATAACACGAGAGCTTGAAACAACAAAAACCGCGGTTAGTTCTTATTTCATAATCATAATATCTTAATCGTAGTTTTATTTGATAAACTTGCTACATAATCACTACTAAACGTTATGTGCTACTTATTACTGTTCGTGTAGTTTACATGTGCACATATCTACTTACTTTCCTTTGTCTATAAACTCTACGTTTACATAAATCATGTGCGTACATCATACTTACAAAACACAACAGAGATATATCTACGCGTATTAAGAAACATCGGTGTGAGATACAGAACATTTCAAAACATCAAACTTGTTGGTCACGAAATCGTGACACAGTCAAAGTTGGAGCAGCCGGGCAAGGGGCCCACGTGGGTCCACACTACTCCTCACAATTAGAGACTGTTTGCCGCTCGATCGGAGATCCTAATGTGGCTATTCGATTTCCTCGTCTAGAGATCACTGTTACTACTACCATTACTACAGTTTGTTTTTTTTTTTTTCATCTTACTCCGGCTGTAATCTTTGTTTCGCGCTTCGTTTTTTTCTTCTTTCCTATCCTGCGGTACACGTTTCTTCCTCCTCCTTTATTATTATTGTTGTCGTAGTCGCGCTGCCGTCTAACTCGGCGTGTTTGCAGAACCCAGTTTTTAACGCTCCTCGGTCAAAAACCCACGAGAAATTTCACTAGCAGACCGCACAGACCGTAGACTAACGAACGGCAAACGGTTACGTCAATGTTACACCTACTTTCTCTGATACCGATTACGAGGATGAATCAATACAATACTGAATTCATCGTTTAAACCAGCTGTAAAACTCGTTCATGTTTACTTAACAGTTAACAAAACAAATATGGACTTATTGGGGACACAACAATGAAAAATTTTCTTTAAACTTGGAAAATACTAATCAATACAAAATATTCACTATAGTAAAGTTGGCTTACGATATTAAGTTTCCATGCGTATACGATTTTCTTCAGTAATCACACGAAAAACGCATTTCAGTAAACATATTATGTAATTTATAATAACGGTCCGTTACTTAAATGGACAGAACTTTCTCGTCTATTGAATTGCAAACGTATACGTTCATATCGATAAAAAAAAAAATAGAACAAGTAAGAGTAAATACTGAAACACAGAACTCAATAAAAATGTACAGATTCAACTCCGTTTCTATCTAAGCACATTAGTCTAATTGAGTAGTAATAATGCAACTACCATAATACGGTTACATTAATTTCACCAAACAAGTTTCTTAACCTAATAAGACTAAAATCCCAATGAAATAGTTTATTTATGAAATCCTTAGGTTGAAAAAAACTGTTAAATTCTTACATTAGATGGTAACTTTTGATTTTGGAAGTCATTAGCAAAATGAAAATAAAATAAAAAGAATTTAAAATAAGATGATGGTGTTACTTGATTTGTTGGTGTTACCGTGACAAGTTTTCTTTCAATACTTTTTGTTAAGAAAGCAAATATTAAAAAAAATAACGAAAAAGAACAAATCTCTAGACGTGGCACGAGTAGGTGTACTCTACCAATCATTATCAAGTTTATCCCTAAACGTTTTTTCAACTACACTAGCCGAAATTAGCCCAAATCTAATAATCGAGCTATCTGCCTTAGACACCAACGTTTATTGATAAATTAAAATGATACAAGAAAAAAACATCCTTAAACCTCATGCTTCACTCAAGGGTATTACATAGGGCTACCTACTTTAATTATCTCATTGTCCCTAACATGTCATCGGTCTCTATGCTAATTAACTAGTACGTAATTACTATTGCGGACTAGTGAGGGTGGTATTGATACAATTTCGCCCGTGTATTCACCTACATTGAAAGAAACTAAAAAGGTTATTTTAACAGATATTAACATGCATTTAGTAAAAATTAGACACCGTCTCTTTCACTACAATTGATCCGCTCTCATTACCGATTGTACCTACATGAGCCCTAGTCTAAAAAACGTTATATCCCCATCGCGCAACATATTCCAAGTATCTAACAATAAATCAGTCGGATTTTTAAAATTCCCTAAACGCTCTAATACGATAAGCTGTCTGTTATAATTCTCACGTCCCGCATAAATTCCCATTCGCGCCTACTACAAACTACTGCCTGATTTATTGCAACTAATTCTGCCTGAAAAGTGTTGCAATGATCTCCTTATTTAAGCTTTTGATTATGTATTTCAATACCCCTATTATAAACAACAAAAGTGCCTCTGTGTCACCCTCACCCTTCGGCCCATCCGTAAATATTTCTAAACCCTCACGAAAAGCGCCTATAAATTTATTATAACTAATACTTTTTAATTCCGCGGGATGAATTCGCCCCCTATATCTACTCGCCTTTCTAAATCACCTGGTTCTAATCTAATTCCCGTTGCCGAAATCAAACCCTCAAACCCTATTTTATTCGCGTCGTTACGAAATTTGAGTTCCCTTAAACGTAAATCTACTGGTAAAATACCCGAAATAACGCACGCCGCATCTATCGAAATAGATGAATACGCATTCGCGCGCCTATCCGTTTACAATCTTTGTGCCCCGATTATTTTTTTTTGTTTCTTTAATTTTACAAGCGTCTGCTCATATCGCCCCCGCGTACGAAATTGCCGGTTCAATAGCGCCCCTGTAAATACTACCCGCCGCGTTACCGTATACTAACACTGATAAACTTCATTTATTCCTTTCTAGAGAATGGTGGCAAAAACCACCGGAATTTACTATGAATCTACTGAATAAAGATAGGATGCCAAAATGATAGTAGGTCCCGTGACTGGCTACTGTAGACTAAATAGGCATATGTATAACATAGGTCTGGTAAGCGACGCAACCTGCAGACTCTGCCAAGAGGAGGAAGAATACCAGTTCATTTGCTGCGCCGATGTGAAGGCTTGGCGAGGACAAGATTTCTAGTAATGGGCGCCGAGAACCCCACAGCTAACAGTTACACAAAGAAGCTGCTCTTAAAGAGGAAAAGCCTTATTAAGAGGGCAAAATTAGAGAGTGTTTTCTAGGAGAAAGGAGATCACAATAAATCTGCAAAGGTTGCGCTGAAACAGGTCGATAGGCCACCCCCATTCTAATCTAATTTAATTTATTACTGCCTCAGTTGACAATATGAAGTAACAAATTATTAGGGCAGCTGTGTGATCTGGCAGAGGAGTTACGTTTGTTTTTTCTCTGTTGCTAATTCCAACAGATTTACCTTTTAATACCCACGTGTATAGTCGCACTCCTTTCATACTATTATTTACATTGTTGTTAATTATTATTGACAAGAAAACCGATATCAAAATTTCTCTTGGACATAGACGTAACCCTTAACCGAGCAGTCAAAACGCAATGGTGCCAATCTAGATCAACCGCCTGTTACATTAGCGCACCTTCTTTGGTTTTTCTAAATATTTTACCAAGGACGTAATCTAATGCAAATATCGTGCGTTACGTTATTTACAGCGCTCTAAGTCATCAGGTACTCGTATACGGCTCGTCCCTCTCGCACTGTAAATGACACTAATAGCACTCTTATGTAACCAACTATATTATAGTGTACAGGGCTCAATTTATATGAAGTAATGTGCGGTAAGGAGTGGTACACATGCACAAATTTTGACTATCTAGAAAAATTTGCGAGAGTTCGCGAACAGATGAGAAAACGGGATCTATATACGTATAAACCGGTATCTATTATTTATTTGTAACTAACTGAGGGCCGAAATACATATCATATTAAACATTTACAGAGTTTGAAAATATAACAAGATTATTCGCTGTGTTTTTGCTAGGATGTTGAAAGTAAATATACTCATAATGAATAGATAGCTACGTTTTTCTATTTTAATAATTAGATAAATGACATAGCAGTTTCTATAGTTTACGATTGTTATTTTGTGTTGATACTATCATTTTGCGCTGGATGTTTTGGATATTCGAAATTTTAAGAGGATTTGTATACCTGAAGAGTTAGAAACGACGGCTCTAAAACGGACTACGGCGTAGGAGCTGGAATATGCGCTAACAGGCCTAAAAAGACTCTTTCGGTAAGCTTCAGCAAAGACACACCGGTGTTCTAAACTGAGGTTGCTGCAATCCCCCATTTTGTCGGAGAAATAGAAAGATGCACCGAGCTAGGTAAAAGCGTCGCTATTTTCTCTGACAGTCAGTCCACACTTAAAGCGATTAGTTTCGTAAGTGTGGATTCGAAGCTGATTTGGACTTCGTAAGCGCCCTAAATGGGGTGGGCACCCGAAGAAAATTAACTTTGGCCTGGATCCCTAATCACTCAGGAAATAAGACGGCGGATGAGTTGGCCAGGCGAGGTTCGTCAAGGTCATTCGTTGGAGCTGGCCCCTCTTTCGGCAGTACCAAATCGCAAATTAAAAAATCCATTAATGAATGGATACATAATCAGTCCAGATGGTAGTGGCAAAAATCACCGGGACAGAAACAGACAAAAGAGTTCCTGAAAGAGTGCCTGAATTTACTAGAGATCTACTGAATAAAGACAGGAAGACTGTCAAAATGATAGTAGATCTGCTGATTTGTCACGGTAGACTAAATAGGCATATGTACAACATAGGCCTGGAAGACGACGCAACCTGCAGATTCCGCCAATAGGAGGAAGAAACACCAATTTATGTGCTGTGCCAATGTGAAGGCCAGGCGAGAACAAGGTTTCTAGCATTGGGCGTAGAGAATCCCACAGCTAGTAGCTACACAAAGAAACCCTCTCAAAGGTGATAGGCCTAATTAAGAGGGCAAGAGAAAAGAAGGGATCGCAATAAATCTGAAAAGATCGCGGTGAAACAGGTCCATAGGCCACCCGAATCCTAATCTAACCTATTGTTTTGCTATAAGTGCTATGCTATCAGCCCCGATCCTTGTATACCACAGAAATTTAAAAGAAAATACTACATAAGGAATTAGAAGAAAGGATTATAAATATAACTCCAATAAAAAAAATTCAAAACATACTTAAGTATGTTTTCTCATTTCTGGTTAAATATTTAGTAAATTTATAATGATATTACGGGATGCAATGTCCTTTTTTTCTTTTTGATATATTAAAATAAGTTAGAATAGTATTCTGAATAAAATAATTAAAATAATAATATAAATTTTATATACGACATATATCCTCCTAAACCCAGCAATTTTGTTTTTTCCTTAAACTTTTAAAAGTCTAGTATGCCTGCATTGCATCTCAGTCCTTTTTGTTAGTAATATCTAAACTAATAGATACTGACTCGAGAATCGGTTCATAATACCCAGATTTTTTCGTCTCTGGATTTCAGTAGGTTATTATCAATCATAATTTATCCATACGCATCCATTTCTCACGTACTAAACTTCATGTTACTTTGCACATATAAAAAATATTTAAATAATTTTGTCTCAGACATATTTCTTCAAACGTTACATATTAGCGTTACTGTATAATGTTACTATATTATAAAAAAGGAAAGGTTTTTTGTAAAAAAAATACATTGAAAGCGTTAGCTACAAAACTTAGCACGAGAAACACGTTTCATAAGATTCTAAATGTTATACATTAAAGCTTTTAATTTCATTCGTGCTTTAAAACCTCTCTTGTGAAAATGGTTTTTTTTTTTAAATAGGTACTATTAAAACAGTTACAGTAAGTCAGAAATTACAACAAGAACTGTGATCTTATAAACTATATTCATATTGTAAATGTTCACTTTTTAAAATTCATTGTTTAGCTTTGTTAGAAATCAGCTTTGAATAACTTCTACTGACGGTAACTTTCCTTTCGTCGCGACTGTACATAGACATGTATGTGTTAAGACTGGTTAGAGATAAACCTGTATGAATGCACAATTCAGATTTTATTTTTTATTTCCAGGTCAACATGAGAAGTAAAAATAGACGATGGCTTTTCACTTGGACTCTCTGTTTGACACTCTTGGATCTCTACAAGTGTGAAACTATCGATCACCTGGAAGAAAGAAATTCAACAAAAAATGGTATGTATCTATTTTTCATATATTTAGTTTAGTAATAAGCAGAGAATGTTCTATATTCACAACAAATAACGATTATTGTTGAGAAGCAAAAATCAATTTTTATATACTCAATCAAAGCAAAATGCAGTAAACTAGTTGAATAAACGACTGATTTTGGTTTACACCGACAGTATAATAAAATATAAAATATCTCCAAAATAAACGTCGAAATACCTACCTTATTATATTAACTATTCAAACAGTTTAGTGTTGATTCAATGTTGGAATATTGTATAGCAAATAAATATAACTGAAGCAATACAAATTTGCATGTGATTTAATAAACGTGTATTCAAAGAATAATTTAGTAGAAAATACGTATAAAATAGTATACAGGTGCCCTGCCAAACTGGATCATTAGAATTTTTCGAATTTCTAATAAGAATGTGAATTTCAAACTCCCAGAGTACTCATAACCGATGGTCTAGTTAAAGAATATATTCTCAACTTTATAGAGCTTTCGGTTGTTAATATGAACTTTCTTATGTTAAATATTATATGTGCAAGTTCGATCGACCTAATAGACTTATCGCATCATTTGTGGCTACTTTGTATTGGAGTTTCCCTATCTCTAAACTCAACAATTTTTGAGATTTTGTTGATTTTTTGACGTTTATATTTCGAATTGTTCGAATAAAATCCAATACTTCATGGTATTGAATTATTATTATCTGGTTATTTTGGGGTGATCAGCCTAAATACTCTCCCGAATACTCTTTACATTGAACCAACGGAACCACCCCCGTTTTACAGAAAACCCAACCTGCTCTTTTGACCGACGAGCCACCGCTGGAAATCAATCATTTTGTTTGATAACGATTGGTTTTAGACGATATAGCCAAAGATATTTTGCAACGGTGTTTTTTCTCAATCAGTCGAAGTAGGGCCGTTAGTTTGCCTGAAGATTATCAACTCTTTCACCTCGTCGTCTTTCTCTACTTAAGACTTTCAAATGAATCAAATGGTAAGAAAAATAACAAGACAACAAATTAAATAGTATGGAATAAATAATATGAAAATATTAAGATAACAATTTTATTGAAAGAACGTTTTAAAATTTTATAAGGAGGTTGAACATAAACACACTGTGATTTTTACAATACAAAATTATTTACTAAAGGAGGGGGAGAGATGTATGTTGTGTAAAACTATTGTGCCTCTATTATTTTGAATTACGGAAGGATTAGTTTACCCACATCGGCAAGGATGTTCAAAAATTTTGTTCAAAAAAACTAACCATTGCAAACAATTAGAAACCGTAAAAGCCGTTTAACAGTTCGCAATCTTTTGTATTGCGTGCAATAAAATTGCGCGCAATGAAATATTAGAACACGTTCTATTCCGTGCAATACAAATAAAATTGCACACAGCTGATCGAAATCCATTGAATGCGCTATTTGTATTGCACGCAATACACAAAATTGCGAACTGTTAAACGGCCTTTACGGTTTCTAATTGTTTGCAATGGTTAGTTTTTTTGAACAAAATTTTTGAACATCCTTGCCGATGTGGGTAAACTAATCCTTCCGTAATTCAAAATAATAGAGGCACAATAGTTTTACACAACATACACACAAATTAAAGAAAAAGGCATTTGTTCGAACGGCTTTAACACAAAATCAAATACACTTCCCGAACTACAGAATTTAACAAGAGAAGTTTGATTTTAATTTTAAAATCTAGAAACGCCCGGTAACAAAGGGTAACGCGTGCTTTTTCTGAAGCTAAATCGATCTCCGCGAACTAATTAATTCAAAAAGACAAAGTCAAGGGTTTTTATAAACTTTAGCTGTGACGTCATTCTGCACCGCTATACTCGTTCCACTTCTCTCTACTAGAGGGCGCAAGAATGGCGGTTGGCGTTGTTTTTGTGAACTTCAAACGCCCTTTTAGAAAGTAATGTGGGATTCGCTGATCAGCAATCGTAACATACAATAGACAAAGAATCAGATAAAATTTAAAATGAATACCGTGTTATCTTAAGTTTGCGAGACTTTAAACAAAATAGGCTGTCATTTCCTGTGGGGAAGACGCTGCTACAGCAAATGCCATAGTACAACAACGTATTAATAAAATGAATTTAAATACTTTATATTATACCAAATGGAATTTCGAATTTATACAGTATTTTTGCTAAACCTTTGAATGCGATGCAAAATTATACATAGATCGGTACACGGATTTTGTGTATCTGTTCTTGCTAGTTCCTTAAATATTAGCATATCGCGCATGAAATTGCTAGAATATGTCAAAATTCATAGTTCCAAGCAAATAAAACTATCTTTGTGTGCATGGATTACAAAATACACTCTATATTATATATATTAGAATGACATACGATCTTTTTCTACATTCTTTGTTTTTTATGCTGTATTTTTACATTTGCAGCTTTCTCAATAATAATACAAATTTATTTGTAAATATCTTCTCCTCCTTGACTAAATAGATTGAAAATAAGGCAAAATAAAGAGAAATAAAGTATTAAACTACTAAGGCCTCCTGAAAGGTGTAGTAGGCATATTGGACAGTTTTTTTCCTGATTTACGTCTTTATTAAAGTCGTTCAATAACCAGTTTACCATCGCATGAATTGTGGCTTTATTTAGGATGTGTTCCTCAATTTCTTTTGTATTTTTTTGGAAAGTGTTTGTTAATTGCAAGTAAGTGTAGGTGTCTACCGTTAAATATCCAACCCATTCAGCTACTGGCGTTGTTACATTCTCCATGAATATATAATAAATGTGAAATGTTATTAGTAGAGACGATGATTTTTGTTGGCACGCAATGGCGCAGATTGTACATGATCGGTCGGCATTATTTATATTTTATACATACCTATATGTATAATTTACACGCTTTGCATGGGGAGTATGTACTAATATTACACATAAAAAGAATTCTTCGAATCAAACAAACATTTCTTTGATTTAAAGAATTATTTTTCTCTGTGTGCTACTGCGTGCCAACAAAAATCACCATCTCTAGTTATTAGTGTGTATAACTTTTAATTATTATATATCATTAATTCTTAATATAAAAGATATCAATTGTCAACACTGTGGAACTGTGGCTTTTCGGACGCAGTTTGATAGTTACCTACTAACAACAGCTATGGCTTGCTAATATCTAGTCGTTAGTACAAAGAAAACCAGTAACATTAAATATTTGTTTGTTAAGTTATTTACTGAAAAATTTACTTGAATTTTCTTAGTTTTCGAATTTTTAAAATTATTTGGTCTATTATTATACTTATTAACTGTCGTTCTTTAATCAAATATGCTTTGATGTCCTTTTCCTGAAAGTCTCAGCTTGAAGTTACACCCGATTCAAAAGCTTTTCTTTCTTCAAATATTCACTAAGATTTATAATTTATATGATCGAGGATACATATTAATTTAGTACGTAATATTTGAAATTTCGTATTATATTAAAACTTTGTAAACAAAAAAATAGTTTTTTGAAAACATAGTGAACATATAATCAAAGTGATTTAGATGTTTACTTGGAATTACAAATACCACATAAATTGTCCATTTCACTTTATTGTTAAGTCAAGATGTTCGCCAAGATTAAGTACTTTAGTGTTATTTCTAGTCGCACATAAAAAAAATATTCAATTATTTAAATTAAAACGGTTTCCTAAAGAAGGAGAAGCGTTTAAAGGACAACCGGTGAATCTGACGGGCTGACGAGTGGGTTTGGGTGGTGTACTAACAAATGCGAGGCTCCGAGCCGGGCCGAGACAAGATACTTCGCAAAATGTGCACCTTTAAACTACATATATGGGAGGGTTTATCATCTGTATTTCAATGTCTACCGCGCAGATACTTTATCCTTTACTGATTCCATATAAACTAAAATTAAACATTTTTTAACACTATTCTATGTTCCCATTTCCAATTTAAATTGTTTATTCTAGTTTGGTAAGGATGAGTTGCTCACACACCTAATTGTCAAAAATGCTTTTGAGCAATTGGAACCATTAGATCTTGCAATGAAGTTACCCCTAATTCTTGACCTATTTTCATAAAATTTCATACGCCCATGTACTTTTGAACATATATGTAGATACACATATTCTAATTTAGTTGAAGGCGCAAAATGACCTCTCCAGGCGGTGAATTATTATTTTATTTTGTGTAAGAACGTACTGCAATAAGATCTACTTAAAATGCACTGTTAAATTTTTGATGAAAAAAAGACTCAATAGGACTTACCGTATAATTAAAACAGCTATTTTGTGATTCGAACCAGAGAACAGCGGTAGTGATAACATCATTTGTTGTTGAGGATTGGCGTCTCTATATATTCTTTTCTTCAGAAAGCAATTGAGCCTTAGGTTATTTAAAAAGAAATGGTCAATTAAGACGAATGGTTATTATGCCTAACATTTTTATTTTATTATTGGTTTCTTGAATATCTATGTAATAACCATTTTTTTTATATTTAGCGATTAATTTTTGTGGAATTATGGCTTAATTGAAATAAAATATATTTAGAAACTACGTTTCAACAATATTGTCTTTTTCAAGCTTCTTAACTCCTCTCATCTACAATGTTCAATAAAGCTACTATTAAAATTACATAATGCAAAGATGATGATAATTAAGACTTACGTAATTAATTATTAGTTTCTATTACTTCTTTTTTTTTATCACAACATAAGTTGGTTGTCGAACATAAATTTAACATTTTAAAAAACTGTATGAGACAATTACACTTATTCCATTTAACAAACTAACATATATGTGTGACATACACCATTTAAACATTTCAACTATTGAAGAGGATGTATTTTATGTTCTCAGTAAAGGTAGAGCAAATAATTTTTTGTTAACAGTGATATTTTTGTACATTTTAAAATATACATGTAGATAAATAATAATATACAATTAGTGGTGGGCACTATCGATAGTTATCGATAGTTATCGATGGTCAACTATCGATCGTTATCGATGGTCAACTATCGATAGTTGGTCCGACTATCGATAGTTGAAAATACCGGTAGTGCCCACCACTATATACAATGTATTGTAAAAGTTAAATTAAGTTTTAACACAAATATGAATAAATTTTTGATAAGTTATTTGTGTCTGTTCTGAAATTTATACTATTTTTTTCCTTTTTAATATAAATCATTTCTAAAACATTGCTTGTATAATAGTTTCTGTCATTAATTAAAATTTTTGTATCTTTAAAATTAAAACTATGTTTATTTTTATTTCATGTTTTTTTAAAGCTGTAATATTATTTGATGATTTATGGTGTTGTATCCTCTGTTTTAGGTATTGTTTTGTTTGTCCTATGTACACTCCCTCACAATTGGAACATGGGATGGAATAAACTAAGTGATTTTGTTTTTAAATCGAGTTTTTGATTTCAATTTTGTGAAACAACATTCTAAATTATTACTATTTTATGTGCTATAGTAATATTAAATGGTTTTAATATAGAGTTATTTTTTTCTGATAAATTCTTAACGTAGGGAATAGCAATAAATTTTGTGTTATTATTTGACTTAACTTTTTTAGTTATTTTAGTATCATGGTATAATTTGTGTAAACGTTTTCTTAAGTATTGTATTAATAAATAACTGAGGTTAACCATTGTTTATTAAAATGTTTTGGATATTTTTTAAAATTTTTGGTCTGTATTCTGGGCTTGTTAGTTCTAGGCCTCTGTCAATTAATGCTATAACTACATTTTTTATAGTTAATTGGTAAAATGGAAGCGTAAGCAACCGATATTTACATTACGCTTCCAAAACTTGAAAAAGACAATAAATTGTCGAAACGTAAATATATTTTGTCTCAATTAAGCCATAATTCCACAAAAATTAATCGCTAAATTATTGGTTACGTTAATTTATTATCAAATGAGGGCCAAATCGGTAAACTTTAACGCACAGGTATTTATTCAGCAATAAAAAGTACAAACAAACAACAAGCAATATTAGGTGTTGAATATGTATCACTAAAAGTTAATCATATATAATCATTAATGAAATGGAAAGTTAGGAATATCGTGATAAAAGTTACCTTACTAATTCTAATAATAGCTTATACGTATAACTCTTAACCCTTATCTACACTTTTCAACTACTCTGTAAACTAATTTTTGTTACTAGTTTTCTTCAGCAAAATTGATTTATGTTTATTCGTCTCTGTATGTAGGTACCATATATGCGTTACTTTTTAAAGAACGGTTATGTTACCACGAACTACAAATCACTTTTACAAATCCATCGTTTCTTCTCAATACCGTGTCACTATTTTATTACCGGCCGACGTATGTATGGGTCAGTGTGTCAACTATCCATTGTAGTGTAGTCACCTAATACTAATACGTGTGGTGGCATTGTTTACTGTTACTTATTTATAATGGTTTGTTTGTGTTTGAATATACAGCGTACAGTAGCCAAAAGTAAGAAGCGAATATATCGCTTTTATACTTCAATACGTTTTTGTTAGTGTAATGTGGTATTCGACTTTCTCAGCTAATCCGAACACTCGTCCAATGTTATCATAGTGTCATATAAGGAACCGAAACTAATATAATATATGTGAATAAATTAGATACATTTCATTGTTTGCTAAACGAGTTTCCGATTATTTTACCACGTAAATTTCGCTTCCGTCAAATACGTTTGCCTATGTATATGATAATTTAGTTTTTCATGCGTATACATATATTTGCAATATCATTATGAAAAATAGTAACATCTTCAGATGAAGAAATATATTAAAATAAGTAACAAATTAATTATTGATTTTTATAGAGAGAATAGTATTCACAGACTTCTGTTAAGTTGGCGACATTCTCAACACTTTCTATTTTATACAAGTATTTCAAAATAATAATGATGAGTAGCAGAATATATTGCACAGATCATGCCCAGCACTATACCCAACAAACTAAAGGATACCTACAATAAAATAGAAAAGCTGTCGAAATTAATAAGCAAAATTAAACCTGCTTCATGAGATCTTTGATAACGGCAAAGTTTTTACTATGGCATCCTTATATTCCTTTATAATTATGTTTTTCCAAAATAGAAGTAACTATTAAGACTTCAAGGTAAAACTACTCAATAATCAAATATGAAATAAATCAAATAAGAAATACCTTACAATTAGATGCACTCGTGACATTGGTAACTATAACAAAAAACCAAGATATATACATTGAATGTAGAAGCCAGAGAAAACAGAAATGATAACTAAACTACTACTACTAACTAAAGTAGGAAACATCATTAATTCCGAAATAAGAGATAAAATCAGTGTTGGTCCATCGTTTCTACCAGCCGACAATTTCTATGAAGCAAACAAACGGATTGCGAAAAGCAATCAATCGAAGTGTTTGTCGGTGCAATCATTACGGAATTATTCCGTAGAAAATAAAGATTCCATTTAAAGAAAAAAACACGAAAGATGTATAAGGCACTTCCACAAATTTATTAAAAGAGATATGCTATCCAATGTCTTCACTATTAGCCGAATTATTCAATAAGTGCATTGAAAGTAGCATTTTGCCGACTCCTTGGAATGTTGGCAAAATTAAAACTCTCTATAGAAAAGAGATAGAAATGACGACGAAAATTATAGACCTAGTATTCTACTCGCATTGTCAAAAATATTTGTACAAGCCATCAACACCGGAACGTACTTGTCGATGGAATAGAAAGGGTACAGAGAAGGGCAATCAATAGGTGTACAACAAATATTAGACCAAATATACAAAGCAGAAACAAACATTCTCGATTTGAAGAAAACTGACTCTGTCAATTAGTCATCCTATTTTCCAAGCTTAATATTACGGAATAACAGATACAGGGTCCAATTAACAGAATGGAGAGTTTCTCGATCTAAAATAAGAGGCATAAACTATGGCATACTGCAAGGTTTAGTTTTGGGTACCTCACTCTTCATTATTTATATAAACGATTTGACTTTAAATGTGCTCGGAGTTGAATTGTGTCTGTACGCCGACGATAGTTCGATGCTTGCTGGTACAGAAAAACTTCACATCGACACCAACAAAACAATTCAGAATTCCAAAAGCATTTGATGCAAATAAATTAAAAGTCAACTGTAGTAAAGCACAAACGCTGATCTTATCTGCTGCACACTTCAATGATAGCGCAGCAGTAAATTTTCTTAGAATTATCTTTGACTCACGTCTTAAATGGAGTGAACATGCGAATCAACTTGCAAGAGACTCATCTTAACTCTTTCTGTAATTAAAAAACTTACGCGTACAGAAATATATGAAACAATTAGAACCATCTACTTTGCACTCTGTTATTTCTTACGGGACACATTCTGCGGAACATTCACTGAGGCACAGAGAATAGTCATCCTTCAAAAATGGCCAATTAAATTCCTATGTCATCTAAAAAATAATTACAGTTAACGTTCTGCAACTCAACTCTAGTGAAATGATACTTACTTTTCCAGCGCTATTTATGCTGTCCATCGTCATTGTGTACCAATACAAGTAAATGTTTCCTAAAGATGGAAGTTCCCATGGCTACACCATAAGGACGCGTGATCATTTTATAGTTCCATACTTTCGGCCTCCATGTTCTCAAAATAGAATAGACTATTGGAGTTGCAAATTATACAGCAAACTGCCGGAAGAAATAAAAGAGCTACCTTTCCACATTTCTAAGAGACCGGCTAATTACAGTGAAGTTCTACAGCATTGAAGAATATCGGAGTGTTGTGTGAGTTTAATTTTTGTTGGTGCAGTATGTTTACACAAACTACAGATGGATTAATAATATCGCAAAGATCAGTGCTAGACGTCGGCCAAAATTATTATCAAATGCTCAAAAAGAACAGATTTATTTAAGCTGATTTGGGTTGCTCTTTAATACACCGGCTTAAAAGAAAGTGTTACACAAATGGCCACTTCTCTAATTTTTCATTAAAGTGATAGAGCACTTGAGAAATTTCATAACTCTTTTAAAAGAGTTATCCTTCCCAGAAGAAGAAATACACCGAAAACAATTCAAACTCTGCCGTTGCAGTATAAAATAATTATCTTTAAAAGACGAACAATTGTCTTCGGTGATAAATACCTACGGAATACAAATATACATTTTCTCTTACGAAAGATCTCTGAAATATACTAGGGTAACGAAAATAAAGGTGCAGTTAAGAGAGCGCTATTATTCTATTACTGTCAAATTTATATATGTAGTTCACTTTTCTGAATTTTCTCTAACGTTAATAATTGTTAATTTGCATGGCGTGGGCCTAGAAAGAACTCATCTTATTACAGTCAATGTCAGATTTCATAGATATGAGGAAGTTTTAGCTCTCATCTCAAGTCATGGCCATTTTTCTGAATCCAGTAGAGGAACTATTCAATAACTAAAAACAAATAATAACGACTTGTATCAGTCTACAAATGAATGTGAATTATATAGACAGTACACATTTCAGTATATACTTAAGTCCACAAAACTGTTTGCACAATATTCAGCAAAAAAAACATATTTTTTCACGACCATGCTTTATGTACCATCTTTTACAAATTAAGTGCGATTCTAAGCTCCACTTCAATTATTTATGCAACCAAAACTGCAAGTACTCCATACATAGCCATGCGTAATTCAGATTCAATTGTTTGCAAATAATTTTTAATTCATATTTCGCGACAGATCGTTCGCTGATAATACGGCTTCAAGTAGTCTATTTCATGCATTGAGTCAATCAAGCGCTTGTGCACAAAATAAATCATTCACGAGAATAAACAGGGTTGCAACATTATTTTATATGAACGATTTACTATTCAAGAAAAGAACAGACTACTAATAAGTTATTTACTTAAAAATTAAAAAGTAGGTATCTAAAATTGTTTTTTATATTGTGCAGCCATATTCCAAATAACAAGAAATTTAAAAATTTTAACTTTTAACTAAACAATCCCCATTACAAGAAATAACCAACCATAGGTAATGGCAAATATGGTAAGAACACTCATGGCGAGAGATTATTGACGATGAATTAATACTTGAGTTGTTGTTAGGGCTATGTTTATCGTTTGTAGGATTTTGATGATCCAACGTTTCGGCAGTTCGTCTACTAACGTCATCAGGGTAGCCCTGAAGAGGGCTGTTTCTTGCCAAACTCATTATTTGCAATTAATTTGACAAATATGTCCGAGAATCAATTTTTTCTTTGTCTTGTTGAGATTCGAACTCGGTCTCGAAATTGGAGATATTAAACATAATACATATTTCCAAGATAAGTAGTGAAATACTGAAGAATCGTATGTTACTTAATAATTGTTTAAACAAAGTAACTTTTTTAGCCAAATATGTTTGACAAAATGTAAGAATATCGAAACGTTACAGTTTGTAAAATAACTGGTTTAAAAAGCATATATAAAACTGTTTGTTATATTATACAGCTGTATTCCAGCTAAGAAATTAGAAAAAAAAAATAAAAAATAAGATGTAACTTGTTACAGTTGGCAATCGTTGAAAAAATACAGCAGTAATATTTCTCTGGTTTTATTCGGAAATAGCTCTGCATTGTATTCATACCGACTAACGTTACTTAACGTACTGCTAATGGAAAAAACCACAAACATAACCCCATATATTTGCCCCTGCGCGCATACTCATTTTGATGTACGAAATTTAAAATTAAAATAGATAGTGTAAACGGAATAATGAGAAGATTTCATTGGTACTCAGTAATTAATCAATCAACTATATAGGACTTAGCTTAAAAATCTCTGTTTTTCTTTTTCTATTAATATGAACTCTTATCACGTACTCGGTTCTGCAAACAAAGGCAGGGCAATTTTACATTAATTTAACAGAGAAATATTATCTTAAAAAAATTACATAAACGTATTTTATTAGTTGACGTTTTGTTAGCCTGAATAACGCTAAGACCAGAGTTGATTCGATGGTTGTTGTATGTGTCATAATACATAGTAATCTATATCCAATAAGTATTTCCCTCGTTAAATATTTAAGAGCTAGTCTATTCGTGAAATAATTCTGTAGACCATGATGACAACTTTTTATCTTTTGAATACATAATGCATCAAGCGTGTTATCAAGAACGTCAATCTATTGAATTTTCGTTCTTTTTACCGTATGTTTGATTTAGGAGAATCTACATAAATTTAAGTAATTTTTGTTTTATATTCCTCCGCTCTAAAACAAATTTTGTTCGACCAGCCTAATATTAGCAACGAAACACAAATCATCTGATATACCACGCTTTATCCTGGATATTCCGAGATTGTGACACGCCAAATAATAAATGGCGAGATCAGGATGCAAATGAAATATATCGCCCCTATTAGCTATGTATGATGTACGCCCACAGAATCGTTATATATGTGTCAGCCGAATAAATGTGCATAAATCAATTTCTGAAAATGTTTAACGACTAAACAGTTACTCCTCACGTTGTGCGCCACTGGTGGCGGTGGAACCGACAGCGATATGTGCTTCGCCCATACAAACATGCAAATTATAAAGTGCCATGCACAATATATTAAATACACACTCGGCCGAGTAGTCTGGCATGTCAATTGCAGAATGTAAAACATCAAGTCTACGGATTCATGCTATCATGTTACGCATTAGTTCAATTTCGCACAGTTCCAGCACATTAACAGCCTATGCGAATTTTACTTCTCTAATCAATACAATTGCGGCATCTTTGTTGTTAGCATGAAGAGATCGGGGTCGTTTCTGACCACGTCGCCTTAGTACGAAACATTATTTAATATCCCACAACGAGTCATCGTTTTTTGAGTCGTGAACGATCTATCAGTCGACTCATCTGGTAGATATTTTTATATTTCTCATCGACATCAAACACTTCAAAACTCCTTTTCACAAAACTACATTGCTGCTATGTTAGCCGTACTTTCCAATCTAAGCCATCATTAACAGCACTGAAACTGAATGAATAACTTTACTAAAACCAATTTTCTTTAAACGTAGCTGTTATCAGCTAGCGAATTACGAATCAATTGAAAATTTTATTTGATATTCTCAACAGTTTCTTTGGAATTTTATTTATCTTTATATAAAATATGATAAAAAAAAACCAAAATTGAGTTTAATTTTTGTTTAATAAAATAAATTAGGATCATTTTTGTGTGATTAAAATTTTTCGGCAATTCTGTTCTATTACTACTGCTTCGATTTTTTTGAAACTTCATTCTTTTTGTAGTTATTGGAAGTTTTTGGATTGGTGGTATTATGGAATAAATAGTAACAATGGTTTTGTTACTATTTATTCATTCTTTTTCTTTTCTGGTCCCTTCATTTTTGTTTATTAATTTTGTTGACAGCAGAATACAACTCTCCTGGCACTGTACCTAATTGATGAAGCACTCTATATTAAGCTGTGTTTCCATCGTCGAACATAGCGTCATAAGCTCCAAACTGTAAAATTTTCTATACTACAAAAGTGGTCCTTAGAAAAAGACCCCAATTCACTTTCTTGGAACTTTATTTTGAACTTGACTAGAAACACACATTTCACAGTTGTATAAATATGGGCTTAACCTCACCTGTATTACGCTTAGATGGTTGTCAATGGTTGCATTTCTCTAGAATTAGATCCTCCTGGGATTGAGGAAGAAGGACTGGGTACTCGGTCCGTTTCAAATAAGATCTTTAAGTGGCTATAAGTTGATGAATTTAAATACATCTTATTTTTTAACTTACCAGCAAATGTACTTTTAACTTTACTAGAACCAATTTTATTTATACGTTGCTGTGAACTACCGTCTTCCTTAAGGACTTTTGTTGGCTTAAAGAAGACTACGTTGTGCTGCATCTAACTCTGTCTCTAAAAATATGTTTCGGTCATCAGAAACGTCAAAAAAATAATTGAAGTTAAATAGTCATCGCCAATCGGCTAGCGAATTACGAAATCAATCGACAATTTTACTTGATTTATATTCTCAACAGTATCTTTGGATTTTTTCTTATTCTTTATATCAAATATGATACAAAAAAAAAACTCAAATTGCGTTTAATCTTTGTTTAATAAGATAAATTGGGATCATTTCTACGTGATTGTAAATTTCTAGCAGATTTTCTCTTCCAATTTTCCCTTGACGTTTGTTAACTACTACCTCGATTTCTTTGAAACGTCATTCTTTTTCGTTTCTGTCTCTTAATTTTTGCTTATTCATTTTATTGACAGCAGAACACTACTCTCCTGACACTGTACCTAATTGATGAAGGATTCTACATTAAGCTATGTTTCCATGTGTGATAAGCTAGCCCTAACTTTAAAATTCTCTATAAAAGTGGCCCTTAGAAAGAGACCCCAATTCACTTTCTTGAAACTTTGTTTTGAATTCGACCAGAAATAAACATTTTTAACAAATCGGGGTGAACCAATTGTATAAATATGGGCTTAACCCTATCTATAATTAATACTCTTGGATTATTATTTGAATATCGTTATTGTATTGCTTAGTCAAAGTAAATATTTACTCAAAAGAGGATCGTATCGATATATTATGCTTGGACAATGATCAAAATTGTTTATTGGCTCCTCGGTTTCCTGAAAAAAAAAATCACCCTAAATTACGCGTTCTTGAGGGTTTAGAGGAATTGGAAGTGTGATTAAAAACTACGATAAAAAGTTCACTAAAACAAAAACTAACTTTGCAGGCTAAAGTCAATGATTAAATGAATTACATGCCATTTCTAAACACCAAGAATTAAAATTATATATATTCGTGGTAGTAGCGAATTAGTTATTAAAAATACAAATAGTTAAGTTATGAAGAAGTGGTTTAACTCGACGTTTCGCTATAGTGCACTATAGCTTTTTCGAAATTACCAATTACAAAATGGAACTTTAAAATTCGTTTTAATTATTTAAAAAGTAATCATAATAAAAATTAATATTAAAGTTTTGTATATAGAATTTCTTTTTCATTTTCTAAGCTATTGTAAACTGCACCTAAGTTTTATTTTTAATAACTAATCCGCTACTACCACGAATATCCAATATCCATTTGGATATTCGTATAGTACCTTCCAGTTCTTGGAGCAACCCGCGGATAAGAAACACACATACAATTTCTAAATACCGCAGGCAATCAGATGCACTAGAACTTTCATTAAAAAAAACACGAAATTGTGCAAAAAGCGATTATTTGGCGTATTCTGTAAAAAGACTTGAAGCTTAAACTATCAACCCCATTCAATAGGTAAATTAAATAATACATTTGCTGGTAAGTTAAAAAATATGGCGTTCTATTTATATTTATCAAGTTATAGCCAGTTAAAGTTTCTATTTGACTAATTTTAATTTTTCTACACCCCGCATAAGATCGCAATTCTTAAGCATTTGAAACATCAAAATTAAATTAAATTATTAAAAAAAAGACTTAAGGGCTTAGGTATTATAAACTTAATTAAAGCATTGACCGGAGGATCAAAACATGCAATAATGTACAAGGGGTAAAAACACAACTTTAATACTTTTAAGGCTTTTGGAACACCTTTGTAATACGATTATAATTATAAAAAATAACTATAACAGACAGTGAAACTTTTTGAAAGTCGCGCATTTTGGCTACAATTACCTATGCCCTATATAGCGACCAGTGGCGGTTGGTACTAAAGGGCACAAGAGCACGTGCCCACCCAACCACCAAGATAAACACAGAAAGAAATTCGCATGTAATTCAGTGCATTATTTTATTTTATTATTTTTACGTATTTTTATAACGATGGTACCAAAGTTTCCTTCCGCACCACAAACACTAGCGCATATACGAACGTTCAAAACTACGTTCCGGGGCACTATTTTCGATGTACCTATTTCGAGTATGAATCGGACGGCTCCATTCACCTTCACCATATGCGCTTATACGGTCGCTTTGGGGCACGCAATTTCGTGTCTCCAGTTAACGTCTTGCACTCATTGCGACTGTATTGTTTTCAGCGCGTACTGCACATGTGTGATTTCAAAGGGTTTCAAGTGACGTTTATTATTAATAATGGAAGTTAATTATGTGCAAAATCTTTAAAAAACATGCTATCATTTGAGCAAAATACTTTTAATTAAGAAGAAAGGAAGGCCTATTCCTGATCTCCAAATAAACTGCACTTCCTCAAGTAAAACTCGAACTGACAATGGAGTATTCATTAAAAATACATATGAAAAATATGAGTGGATATGCGCATGTTCACTAACAAATAAATTATTTTGCTTTATCTGCTTAATTTTTAAGAATGCGGTTAGTGCTCGAAATAAACAAGGGTTGAATGATTTAAACCATATCGCAGAGAGGGCAAAGAAACACGAAACACGCGATGTCCGGTCAGCGAATTATATAACTGTAATCCAATTTTAATACACTGTTTGCTAACTTTTTTAATCCGTTGACTATTATGGGATCATGCTGAGGCCTGAAGAAGACAATTACTACCATATGTAGAAAGTAGTAGCCAAAACAATTTGATCCTATAGTAGATTAATGAAAGGATTAGGAAGTACACTTTCGAATTTAATTTATTTATTTATTTTTATTTTGTGCCCACCCTCTTTCGCAACTCACGAGCCGCCACTGATAGCGACTAACCCTGTATATCAAGCAGTAATTAAGTATGAGAGTTTCAGGGCTATATTTCAAATGCACATATTTCCTTATCTTAATTCAAATTTTGTTTTACAAGTAACGAAGCTTTACAAGTAACGAAAAGCAACTAAGCTAATGTTAAACACCGCATTTATATTGATTTGGTACTTGATCAATATCTGTAAAGCCTTTAACAAACCCTTCATTCTCTACTTCAGTTTTTATTATACCATTTACTTCTACAAGATGACCGGTTGGTCTAACACGTGCTGAGTGAAAGCCATGCATACTAAATCAGTTGCACGCTGTTTAAACACAGCGCCATAATTGGATTTCATTTTTCACGCCAATAAAGTCGTCTGTCGGCACGCCAGATAAACGAATTATATCTTATTATATTTTTGAATAAAACGTGAGTACATAAATTATTTTGTTACAGGTGCATCCATCAAGGAAACTAGAGGACTATTCGCTCCCCGCATGGATTACGAACAATGGAAGCCGCTAGGTAGGGGCGATCCGCTGAAAAATGACCCGACTTACGACTACGTACCACCAGTTTTAGAAACAGTGCGTTACTGGCGCGATACTTCATCACGCAAACAAGAACAGACGCCTACGAATCAACCGCAAAAGAAGGAGGTGTTAATTCTGGGGGTATCCTCAAAGAAACCAAGCACGGGCACCTCATACCCGGACAACACTAATAGGAGAGAATATTCAGATCCCTTTTTGAAATATGTTAAAGAACAGCAGTACAACTACCAAAGACACAGACCGCATAATCCGATTACTTCACCGTATTTTACTCCATCTTATTTTCTGAATAAACTAACCGAGAGACCCATGATAAACAATGTCAATAACGACGGACCAATTCCTTACACGCTATTGGTTCCGCCTCCTATTCCTTCGAAGCAATCCACCAGTCCTTACTCAACGTATTCTACGACAGTTACAAAGCCACCCGCATCAACAGGTGTCACCGTTGATCAAGCTAATCTAATTTTTCAATCCAGCAGTAGCTCTTAAATGATTGGGATTCAACGCCGATTGATTCGAGCAACGTGGTGACTTGGAAAGCGCCGATATCGCCGGAACCTCTCATAAGTAATATAATTGATGGAAGGCATGAGGTAAAAACTGATACTTTTATCCAAATCGATTATTCCGAGCCGATCAATATAACTCACACACAGGAAGATTTGAAGCACGACGAACCTATTGCTAGTGCGAGTATGATGCATAAAGGGCAAGTTGCAGATGGCGATATAGATATAGCCAACACTTACGTGAATATTGGTAAATCCCAAGCGCAAATGGATTCCTCATCTGGTATTGGAATATCGGGAATATCGGTGAAACCACCCAATTTGGGCGAAATGCCTCCCATAGTGATGAATAGTCCCAGTCAGGTAATGGAACCTATGGTCATCAACCCAATGTTTACGCCGAAGAAGCAAATTATGATGTTAGAGACAATGAAGACCATGCAGCCTCCGCCTCTATCTCCTATGTCCGTTAAAGAGCGCCCCAGCTACGGAACCTTGCAGTCCCTACTGCAAAAGGAAGCCACAAAACCGGGAGCGATGTCCACATTATACGTAACCACCACCACATCTACAACTCCGACACCTGTAGTTACATCCACGACAGCTTCGTCTTTAACAACAGATCCCCTATTCAAACATTACAAGCAACCGATGGAGCCGATACGCGGTCCCATGTACTTGATCATACAAGGTCACTCGAAAGTGAAGACTTACGGACCGTCGAAACAGATCCACGGAATATCCGTGCAGGAAATGAACGAGATTCCGTCATCAGACGAGGCGAGACACTATTCTGTTAAGCACCTGCACAATTACGAGAAAACGGTCGACGATCGCAAACGCACCGGTAGGTCTAACAGTCTGCTGACGTTGAGTCACGTCGTCCAGACTGGTCTGGGTGCCATAGATTTCGCGGGCGATCTGCGAACCGCAGGAACGACAACTTTCAGGAGACCGAGTTGAAAACCGGCTACAAAGTGTCGTCGAGGGTAGAAAGTCCCAGCGAGAAATATTATAAGGGCATTGTGGAGACCGGCAATTTGGCTAGGAAGCTCCACGATGGTGCGACTTCTTAAGCAAATTCGCGCAGTTTGTGTGGTTAAAAGGCTTGGTATACGTATATAAGCAGCACATATGTTTAATTTTCAATATTTTAGAGCATATACTTTTGTTATTTATTTTTTTTTTCTAAGATATAATTATATATTATTTATTTTTTATTTATATTAAATTTGAATAAAACTATATATTTTTTATATTTCTAGGAAGTGTTTGATTAGTTCCATTTTACCTATTGAAGTACGCTATGAAGCAGCAATAATATAAACGAAAACAGTATTTAAATCACAGAAAAATCCGTTTTACTATTTATACTGCAGCTTTCGGAGCTAGATACATATCTTTGCTTAAATTGTATGCCGACACATTTGCAATAATATTTAAAACCCTCATTAAAATAACAGCCTTATTATTCGATAAGGAGAAGGTGCGGCTTGAACTCAAAGAGTCTATTAATCTCAATATTTCTGGTTGAGTAAAGTGACCAAATATAAAATACTTTAATTTTTTTTCCCAGAAGGGAAGAAAGTGGGAACTTTCACCCCTCATTTGAAGGGCAGAAAGTAAGTGATATTGACATGATGAAACTGTAGAGTAAACCCAAAATGAGCAGCACATACGTCGTCATCCTAATGTCGACGTCGAATAGAGGAACTAAAGTCATTAGTGGTGGGGGTGATTTTTGGTTACGAACGAAATTACATTAAGGGGAGGTTTACATATATATATCGGAAAAGTCCAAAAACTTTGAGCTTTTTTTTCAGACAAAGGAAAAGATATACGAAATACGGCTTTTTCTTAATAAATATATTAAAACTTGAACATTAAAAAATATATTTTTTTAATGACAAGACCACTATAACGTTCGCTATTTGTATCTAGGTAGCAATATGCACAGAAAACACGGTCAAACTGCGTAAACTCTAGCATACGCAAAAGTGATCCGAAATTGAAAATAAAAAGAAGAGTTAGAAATATATTAAATTTGTTGGAGGTTATACCTAAATTTAACCAAATAAGTCGAAAGCAAACAATGTGGCAGATACCTGGACTTTGATTTGATTATTTTCTATTCCTTTTTTGTGTGTATGTGGATATAAAAATGTGGAATATTGCAATTTTTAGTATATTATAGGTATAACCTCCAATAAAAACTGTTTACATTAAGAAAACAAAAGAATTAAGTTGATATATTGAACACTTGAAGAACTAGAACTTACGCAGATTTGAAAAATCATGTTTCGAGGAAAAACGCGTTCCAAAGTTTCTCAGCAAAATTTTTTACAAATAGTTCAACATACACTTAGTCAGCTATTCCAGCACTATACATTAATCCTTCTTCTTCTTCATACTTCTGCATTTGCAAAATTTGTTGCTTCCCTTTAGACAGCAGCAAGT
>RXPK01003156.1:0-54236 GCA_004143645.1 Protaetia brevitarsis
TTGAAAAACTGATTTACTTGATAATACCAAATTTTGTTTAAGTTAACTAAATATTGAGTAAACAAATATCTGGTTATTTCAACCAAATTATTTGTTCATTTAACGCTTTGTTTATTTGAAATAACGAAATATTTTGTTGGATTAACTAAATTTTCATGATAAAAGGCTCTGCTCCGATAAGTCATTGAAAAGTACCCCTAAAGTTAACGGACTGAAATTAAAGCAAATAAGTACTACTGTGACACATATTGTAGATACCAATCGATGCCACCGCATTCGAGATATTAATAAAAGGTGAGAAATCAATATTTTTTTCTCAGGAATACTTAAAGCTATCACGTTCAAAAAAATTATGTAAGTAAACACTGATTATGGGCATTCTATAAAAATAATCAAGAATGCGGTTTAGTCAAGGAACCTAAAATCAATTCAAATAAAGCCGAATGATTTCAAGGACCGTATTATATGCTTAAAACATAGTATTTTCAAGCAAATTTATTTAATCAACATATCAGTCTTCTAAATAAAAAAGTTAAATTCTTTAACTCAAGTGTACCCGTAATGCTGTTTTAAGTATATCAGGAAGTTATTTGGTCGAAACAAACAATTTGTTCCTTTTTTCCTTTAAATGCATGGTGCTATTATTAAGTTGAAATGAACTGGTATTTTTCTCGATAGTTCAATTCAAATCTGAGACAGTCATATAATTTGTCGAATTAATCAAATCATATGTTTACGTCAAATGCTGCTGTCAGTATCAATCATTTCAACGTATACAGTTTAGAAACACAGTTAAAGAAAGAACAACTCGTTCAGTTTAAGTGAGAAAGAAGACGCGCTATATATAGGTACAGCAAGGAGAATGTTTCCCGCGAGCGCGCAGTAAAGAACAAACCACCGGCATATCTTGCCGCCACCAGTCGAAAAAAAAAATATCTAAATCTTTTTCATTTACTTTATTCAATAAAGCCCGATATTTATAATATATCCTGTAAAAATTGTGTTCACGTCACATTTCTCTTTACTAGCAAGCTACGCGGAAACTTTTTTCTCTTGCTGTACCTCTAGTTCTCATTTTTAAATTTTGTAGTAAGCCTGGAAATGACTTTTTAGTCAAAATTAGTAGATGGAACTCAAAGTAAAACTTCATGAAACAGTTAGAAAGTATTACGTATTTTATTACTGCTATGAATATATATAAAATATTGAACACCTTTAATTGCGTGTAGCAAATTAGCTAGTCATCAGTTTTTATAATGTTAGTTGTCTCCCAATGAGTTCTGAGTTCCCCAATAAATTACGTGTTAATAATAGATAGCAGATGCGAACGACTATTAGATTCAACAAGTTGGTATATATATATATTGAATTTAAAGTTTTTAACCAAAACAAATTTCAAAATATTGATATTTAGGCATAAACCATGTAGGTAGTTGTATGTATGCCTTCAACTCCTATAAACCACTACTATATAACGCGATTCACTATCGGGAAACTACTGGAATATAAAGTGCTGTTTATTGTAGCTTCACACATGCACACCCATAAGTGTATCTGCGAATATACACAATGACTGATATTGAAATAAAAGTGGATATCACAAGGGGAAGGCTAACAGCACGTGCTCGAGTGAATGTCTGAGCGAAATGGAAAGACAGATGATACGATACATAAATAAAGACAAGAATATATACACACTAGATACGATGCCATGTATTGCCTGCGGCAAGGACGTTGTCGCGATTGCTAACCGGCAAGGACTGCTTCAGGTGTTCTCGTATTTTCTAGAGTAACTTGAACGGATAAAGTAAAGTAATCCAGGAATATAAATTTCACGATAGTCCAGAAGAATTTATTATTATTATATTCATTTTTTATTAACCACAAACTTACTCTGTGAATAAATGCAGTCGTGCACGGAATTTACAATTGCAAGGACGCCAGAGATACAGTGTAAGAAAATATTTTTTTCTGAACTGGAATTTCCTTTATTGCCGTATAAAATAACTGACTCTGGAAACAGCTTCCTCCTAAACTTTCTATTAGCAACAAACAAAGAAAATTTGATTATTATTAATAATTAGACATATATTCAATTGCTATAAGGGACACCATCTCTACTTTTACTTATTTACCAAAATCAGTACAAATACACATCAGTGTTCATTGACAGTTACCCGTTCATTCAGAGGTGCCTTTACGCCACCAAACCTATAATGTTATAGAAAAAAATGGGGAAAAACGACTGTGTTTAGTATATTGACGTCCATTATCACATTGCATTATAATGTATGTACATACGTTTATTTACTATAATACACAAAGCTCTTTAAATACTTAAGGTAAATAAAGTTATAGGCTGGATTCACCAAAGTAAAGTAAATAAATAGAAAATAAGGGGTGTTCAACAGCGTTAATCATTAGATTATCGCCATGAACACCAAAAATCATTTTCAATGTTAATCTTATTATTACATTTATTGTTAACGACAAGGCTGCTAAATTAAAGTAATGCAATATGCAAATTGCAGGGGAATACATAAGTGAAATAACAAATAAATACAACAATGAAAAATACCTAAATATTTCAAAACATCGATTGCGTTTAAGGGTACATACAATGATAAATTATTGTCTAAATAATTATAAACAATCTTATAAAGAATTTTATATTTAGATTTTACAGCCTGCCTTGAAAGAGTGGATGGTTCAGTTTATAATATTTCGGCACTCTTTTAACGCAAACCTAACCTTTATGAACATTTATGAGTGATTGAGTCTTTAAGCCTAGCACCAGCCAAAATAATTTAAAATAAGCAAAATATATAAAACAAATATAGCGTACGCTAGTGTAAAATAAGCAGGCCCGTATGTGCGCTAGTTAGTTTACTTTTAATGTATCTTACAGTTAAGAAATACAAGCAAAATATTTTAGTTAGTAGTAGCAAAGAAAAAAAGATGCGAAAAGATCAAGAACTATTTTCTGAAGTTAAAGATACAGAACTGTTTGTAGAAAATAAGACCAGATAATAAAATTGACGAGAAGTAACGATAAAAATTCCGTTTGTCATTTTATTAATTTGTCTTCAAAGTTATATAATGAATATGAGATCATCTGTTCAAAGATCGCGTCAACTGCAATAAATACTGCTTCAATAAATCGATGTCGTCGCCCACATACATTTCCACTACCCGTACAATCGATAAACTTATAATATCTACCTCTTACGCATATCTACTAACACTAATTAAAATACAGAAACATAATCATGTCTGCAAAAATGACCAGACAAATTGAAAGCCATTTTAATAATAATAATAATAATAATATAATTTATAATAATAAATAATTTACAATATTTTTATTTAAATAAATCAGAAATTTAGACTATAATTTCCAAATCTAAAAATGCACAATTTGCAGTCTTATATAATTACAGGTATAATCCCAAAAGGCATTTCGAAATAATAATACAGCACAAAGGCAAATACTGGTGGGTGTTGAAGATTTTTATTGCGATAGAATAACAGATGAAAACAAATTAGTAACATTTATAATGCAAAACAATTAGAGAATCCGTTATTTACTTGATTGGCACTAAAAAAATTAATCTTTTAAATGAAGTATACGGTGACTACATACTAAAGAACAGAAATGACCGGTTCATTATTTTGGCAACCTTTTTTCGAATGTTTGTTTAGAACATTAGTATACCGCATGCGAGATACAAGCTTTCATGAATCCCACATAACAAAAAAATAACGATACAGCTAATAGAATAGCGGAATAGCTGCTTTATATTTGGTAGAGCGGCAGTACTTTGCAAGCATTATTGCATTACAAAGTATTGTCGTCTGTAGTTGCCATAAGTGTAATTGTCGCCCACCGTCATGTTCGCAATCGTACTTTTATTTGTCGAGTACCAACGTGTGAGTTACGAGCCTGTAGCAGCTAATGCCAAAATTTCGTTATTTTCTCCAGCAACTGTCCTTTGGCGGCCTCTTTTTCTTGGTTGTACGCTTCTCTCAGTGAAGAACTATTTTGAAAAAAAGTGGTAAAACGGAGCGCCTGACCGCCCCCTGTCTAGGAAACGTTGGGCACACAGAGGGTAACGGCATTATCGATATTCCTGCCACTTTCTTCATAAATGTAAATCATTTAACTCCTCTCTTGCGCCGTCATAGCCTGCATGCGTAATGAAGAAACGCATTGAAGCAATGCGGGATGTGTAGTGCACGCAATAAAAGCAAGACAAGTTATAAGGAAGTATGTGATATATCACATTCACAAAAATATATTCAAAATTGTAGCGCAAATAATATTAAAAAACAGTAGAGCACACTTCACTACAAAAATTAAAGGTTTTAATAGCAAAGCTTATTATTGTCAGCAGTAGGACTGAACTCCATTACTATACTAAAACTAGTCTAATTTATACTTACATACTTACATAGTAAAAATAATCACTTACTAAATGCTAATCTTCTTAAAAAATAAAGGCTAGAAATTCCTAAATCTGAATTCATAAGAATAGTTCATTTCTCATCTTCCATGAATTTTACTAAATAACTCATAATATTAACAGGTAGCATTGAGAAACAGAGAACATGCATCAAATTTATAATCCATAAAACTGTTTATAACTTGTGCAGTTATTGTTTCGACAAATATTTAACATGCTCATCACGTATTTTTCCCGTAGAATCCAAATCCGTAGCAAAAAATGAAGGTTTGCATTTGTGATTTGAAATTTGCTATCAGCCTCACCTAAAAGTAAGGTTAGACGATTGAGATTGATATCATTCAGCACTGCGTTGCCCCAAAATAAAAAAACTCATGCGGTATATAAAAAAATACCGATTAGCCCGTCCAGATCTTTAGATACGGAAACAATATTAATATTACTGATACCAGTACATATACGCAATGTGTATGATTTTCTCTTAATAAATGTATGTTATTTAAAATTAGCGCCATGTTTTTCATCTTGGTTGTAGAACAATATATGTATGTCTTATTATTTTATCAAAATCGGTTATGTAACGGAGGTTTCTATTACTTGATATTAGTACACGTTATTTCTAGTAATCGACATTCTGTATAATGTTGCGCGCGCCTGTTTCTCTAAGTTTCTAGTGCCAATGTACCAGAAACTTAGAGAAACTCGGTAAAGATATCGATCGCTTTGGAACCAGAAGCTCGAATTATACACACCCGCGAACGAGAACAGGGAGTTTGATCTATTAATATCTAACTAGTATTTAAGCATATTTAGGGTGGGTTTATCAATGCAAGGATAAATAAATTAACTTACAGATAAAATAGTAACAGAAATATAAATAATCTAAGAGAAAGAAAAGAATATAAAAGATAAGAGATTTGAAATAAATACTTTTGTACTACTTTTGTATTAGTTGGTATTGATGTCTACATTCATCAAATGCTTTTTGTGCCCTACCAAATAACCAAATTGTTTTTTAGTAAATGGACTTTTTTTGGACTGTACTACCAACAGTAGCACCAGCAAGTTCTACTTTCTGATGTAACCATCTCTTTATTTCTTGCTATAATCTTTTACGTTGCGAGGAATTTATTTCAAGAAATTCTAATCTTTTTCTTCTACATTAGTTAATTTATCAGCTTCTTCTTCATTTATAGTTTCCTTCGTAAATACACTGTTTAAACGTATGTGCTAGCGTAGATCTGCTACTCCGAAAACAAAACGCTAGGTTTAACTGCAATGGACATTTCACTAAAAAAAATATAACGCTTACGGTCGCACTCGGACGCACTTTATTTTAAGTACACACCATAACTGAACTATGAACAATCTTAAAATAAAATATCAACATCTGCAAACGTCTGCAATTTTTTATAAGCCACCTCGAACAAACAGTTTTTTGAGGCTATAGTTCACGTCATGGTATTTTCAATTAACATGACAATAAATTACGTGTTTTACTTTGAAGAGTCTACCATATTTAGAAAATTCGGTAAAATACAAATACCAGCAATTATAATCTATAACTCAAACGCCTAATTCAAGTACATTGACTTCTACTAGTAAATAAGCTACAGAGGCTTGATATTCCCAAATATCTTGAGTTGATAGTTATACTTCAACATACATAGTATGCAAATTATGCAATTTACAAATCATTCTTGCAACTTGGTAAATTACAATTATTTCGCGCTGCGAATACAAGCGGGCCCACTGTGCGGCGTAGCAATGGCTTAGGAGCTGCCACGAGTCCGTGTGAATTGCTTTCTGCCAACTGGCGTTTGACCGTGGTAACTAATACCGAATGCAGACGTTCGCGATTAAAGTCGCTGGCTATTTCTGGTGCCCTTTATCTGGCTATTCGTTTGCTTATCAGTTGTAGAAGACGGTCATCTGTGGAGGTGGTGATTCGTGACGAACTTGGACGGCCATGGTTTTCCTAGGCGCCTGTTATCGGCAAATGGTGAATTTTCTGTTCGGCTCTGGAGATTCAGTCTTTCACCGATTTCCCCACTGGCATAACCTTCTTCGTGTAGAGCGTTTAGTAACACCTATGGATTTACCACGGGATACTTCCAGTACTTGTCCTCACTTTTGTCACAATAACATTCAAAGGGAAACTAAAATCTCTATAAAGCATTCTAAATAGTCAGATAGGGTACGAATGAATACCTAAGAGAGAGAGAGAGAGAGAGAGAGAGAGGGAAGATGCCATAAAATCTTTTCTGCTTAGTCCCATTTATAAGACGTGGCCGATAAACAGATTAAGATAATCCGGTGCAAATGCGATTTTGTGTTGAATGTTCTAAAATATTATATTAAGCTTTCTGTGCCTAATACCTTGTTTATTTTATGTTGCAGGTGTGACTAGGACAAATACACATTAAGATTACCATAATTGAATACAATAAGACTTATTATATTACGGTATTTGTAAATCTTTCCCCTTTGGCTAAATTCCATGGATGGTAGTTTTCCGCATGAAATACCTACAGAAAAACATTTGCAAACAATGTTTTTTCTAACTTTCACCTGTCCAAAATTGATGTTTCAAGAATTAAGTAAATTAACTGATGTTAATTGCTTCAGTGTGCTTTCGCGTTTTCTAGAGCTATTGATATTATTTTGAAGTTTATAGGAAAGCTACAACAACTAATAATTGAAGGTAATAATTATTTGCAAATTTGTTTCTGTGGTACAGCAATAATAGTTGCAAGTTACATACAATAAATCCCGTTGGTCATTCCGTACAGCGCTTCAGTCACATTGTTCTCACCGTATGTATGAATAGGTGTAAATATAATAATGGGTTATGCGCCTATTATAATAGCTAGACGACAAACTGTTATAGTAACAGCATATAGGTGTAAATTTAATACCATAATTATAACAATGAAAGAGTACTGCACACAATATGAAAAAAAAAAGAATGAAGTCGAGAATTTCACGTCCCGGTTAGCGGTGCCGACATGAAGATGGTTTTCATATTATTGTGAGACAATCAGATGAAAACAACAATTACGCACGACAACTAAGGTTTAGTCGCCAGTATTGCAATACGGGACGCACAACCACGTTACAAGTCCCGAAGAAAGCAAAATAACAGCAATAAGCGGTTGCAAGTGTATAGTACGCAAAAATGAACTCTGCGAGAAAACCGAATGGGGCACTTTCGAGAACGACCGTGTCATTTTCCGTCTTTCTCTCGCACTCTCCGGTCATTGTTAATACAGGCGCATGAATACTTGAAAAGAGGTGAGTGTTGCGTTAACGCGACTCTAATTAAAACGTAGCCGCGATTTCAGTTGCGCAATCACACGGATACATGTTTAAATGGTAAGTTATACATTCCCACGGTTAAAGCGATTGTTATCTCGTTACGTTCAACCGTATGAAAAAAAAAACAACGTTTAAGTCTACGTATGCATTTGAAAACTGAAAGTATTCGTATGCGTATAAAAGCAATTATGTATATACTTAACTACACAGTACAACAGTAGTGCAATTTTCAATTGTCTATAGTATATCTATTTTTACTATTCATTTAATTTCGAGCTAGCTAAAGTAAATAGCAAATTCTTTTCGTAATTGGGCATTAGGAACATGTTGCCTAGCCATCCTTGTTGCACAAATTGTTAAGGTTGTTGTCAAATTGTAAACAAAATCATTCGTTTGGTTGATTTTGATGTAAGTCCTGGTTCTCTTTTAATGTGTTATACCTTAGAACAGCAATGCTCAACCTTCTTAGCTCCCTAGACTTCGAGATATGAGCGTTTAAAGTTTGAAAAATAAAATTTATGCTAGGACGTTCATACGGTGACCTTTATAAGCGTATTTAGACGAGGGGTCGAAATAATGAAAGCGCGGGTCGCTATCTAAGTTTTGTAAAGTCAAGTCGGCCTTCCAATGGGGCCTACCAGAAACGCATTTTGTGAATCGACTGGTGAAACGCGCAATTCGCTATCTCTACCTGTTTCCGTGATATTCGAGATTGAAAAATTAAATCAACGCTAGGAGCCTTCTAGTACAGATGCGCATTTTAACGGGGAATCGAATACCAAAAACCGGAACTCTATATTCTATAATTATTTTATTTTATTTTATTTAATACCAGATACCAAAACAGGATAAATCCTAAATTAATTGGTTCTTATATAGAACGAGGACCACTGACAGTAAATAGAAACATTAACTTACTATAAATTATAGTCATAAAAATCATACTAGCAATAATAATAGCATAAAAAGTGGCGTTATTTTATAATTGTAAAAATAATGTTAATAATAATAGTAACAATAATACTACACTAATAGGAAACGCAACAGCTAAGAATAATTTAAAAAGATAGAACATGGAACTGGCGGATTTTATAAAAATTGGTTTGGAGATATCTCTAATCGTTTCTGAGATATTCGCAAAAATGTGCTGAAAATCGTTGAATTTCCTTATTTTTCATCCTTAATTCGTCGTTAATTTGTAGTCGAACTAAATATTCCCTTGGTCGCGGCGAATCTTTCGAGACCAATAAAACCATCTAGCTATTGTTGTTATGTTTAGAAAACAGAAAGGGGAAAAACGACGAAACACAGTGTGTTTCACCGGTTCGAACTTCGGCAAGCAACTTAATTTAAAAATAAACTAAGACGGGTCGATTTTATTCGTTTGTACCCGTTTGTACCACCTTCAGTTTCGTTTGTACCTCAAAGGTTAAAAAAATAGAAAGGGTTAAAAAAAATTCAGCAAGCAAGTACAAGATATATTTTAAAAACGGACACGCCTTCGAAGAGCATCGTTTGTCCGTTTGTACCACCTTCAGTTTGTTTGTACCTCAAAGTTTAAAAAATAAAAGGGTTAAAAAAAAATTCAGCAAGCAAGTACAAGATATTAAAAACGGACAACGCATTCGAAAGAGCATCGTTTGTACCCGTTTGTACCACCTTCAGTTTCGTTTGTACCTCAAAGGTTTAAAAAAATAAAAAGTTAAAAAAAATTCAGCAAGCAAGTACAAGATATTTAAAAACGGACAACGCCATTCGAAAGAGCTCGTTTTACCGTTTGTACCACCTTCGTTTTCGTTTGTACTCAAGGTTAAAAAAATAAAAGGGTTAAAAAAAAATCAGCAAGCAGTACAAGATATTTAAAAACGGACAACGCCATTCGAAGAGCATGTTTGTACCCGTTTGTACCACTTCAGTTTCGTTGTACCTCAAAGGTTAAAAAAATAAAAGGGTTAAAAAAAAATTCAGCAAGCAGTACTAGATATTTAAAACGGACACTGCCATTCAAAAGAGCATCGTTTGTACCCGTTTGTACACCTTCGTTTCGTTTGTACCTCAAAGGTAAAAATAGAAGGGCTAAAAAAAATTTCAGCAAGCAAGTACAAGTTATCAAAACGGACAACGTCAATCGAAAAGAACATCGTTTGTACCCGTTTGTACCTCCATTTAAATCGTTTGTACTTCCACCAAACCGGAAGTAGAAACATTTGAAAATAAGTAAGTTGGCGAGAGAAATTTCGCTAATTTTTGAGATATCGAAAAACGGCCAATGCTATTCGAAAGAGCATCGTTTGTACCCGTTTGTACCTCTTTTTACATCGTTTGTACTTCAACCGAACCGGAAGTAGCGACAATCTAAAATATGTCGAAGAGAGAAATTTGGCTATTTTTTAAGATATCAAAAAACGGCCAATGCTATTCGAAAGAGCATCGTTTGTACCCGTTTGTACCTCTTTTTACATCGTTTGTACTTCAACCGAACCGGAAGTAGAGACAATTCAAAGTATGTCAAAGTGAGAAATTTGGCTATTTTTTAAGATATCAAAAAACGACCAAGACTATTCGAAAAAGCATCGTTTGTACCCGATTGTACCTCCATTTAAATCGTTTGTACTTCAACCGAACCGGAAGTAGAAGCATTTGAAGATATGAGAGAGAAATTTCGCTAATGTTCGATTCAATTCGTTGAACATGCCGCTACAGGACTCAATTGAGTATCTTTCTTTATAATCTCCCTAGCAGAGGTCCATAACAATTAGATAATAAGAAAAGTATAATTGGTGTTAAATGCATATATTTACAACCGGTATCTGCAACCAAAGATATAGAAATATATAATAAGAGTTGGTTTAAAAACAACATACATATTTAAGAATATACTTAAAAGTCTCACAAACTAAAAATTAAATACATAGCTAATTAATAAATAATGGTCACATTACTAGGTTGTCTGACCTAATTTGGCAAAATGCAGAATATCTGTATTTCTATGTTTTCTAAAATAGGGGATGGGGATCTAGGTCAATTAAGACAAAAATGTAACATAAATATTGAAAAGAACTACTTCCGACTTCGCTGAAGTACAAACGATTTCAAAAACGGTGCAAACAGTTGCAAACGATATTCTATCGAATAGTAGCGTTAGCCACTTTGCGATATCTCAAAAATTAGCAACATTTCTCTGTCCGAGATATTTTCAAATATCTCTACTCCGGTTCCCTTTGAGATACGAACGATTTAAAAGGAGGTACGAACGAGTACCTTGGCCGTTTTTTGATAACCAAAAAATAGCCAAATTTCTCTCTCTGACATATTTTGAATTGGCTCTACTTCCGGTTTGATTGAAGTACAAACGATGTAAAAAGAGGTACAAACGGGTACAAACGATGCTCTTTCGAATAGCCTTGGCCGTTTTTTGATATCTTAAAAAATAGCCAAATTTCTCTCTTTGACATATTTTTAATTGTCACTACTTCCGGTTTGGTTGAAGTACAAACGATGGTAAAAGAGGTACAAACGGGTACAAACGATGCTCGTTCGAATAGCCTTGGCCGTTTTTTGATATCTTAAAAGAAGCCAAATTTCTCTCTTTGACATATTTTGAATTGTCACTACTTCCGGTTTGGTTGAAGTACAAACGATGGTAAAAGAGGTACAAACGGGTACAAACGATGCTCTTTCGAATAGCGTTGGCCGTTTTTCGATATCTCAAAAATTAGCGAAATTTCTCTCGCCAACTTACTTATTTTCAAATGTTTCTACTTCCGGTTTGGTGGAAGTACAAACGATTTAAATGGAGGTACAAACGGGTACAAACGATGCTTTTTCGAATAGTCTTGGTCGTTTTTTGATATCTTAAAAAATAGCCAAATTTCTTACTTTGACATACTTTGAATTGTCTCTACTTCCGGTTCGGTTGGAGTACAAACGATGTAAAAAGAGGTACAAACGGGTACAAACGATGCTCTTTCGAATAGCATTGACCGTTTTTTGATATCTTAAAAAATAGCCAAATTTCTCTCTTCGACATATTTTAGATTGTCGCTACTTCCGGTTCGGTTGAAGTACAAACGATGTAAAAGGAGGTACAAACGGGTACAAACGATGCTCTTTCGAATAGCATTGGTCGTTTTTCGATATGTCAAAAATTAGCGAAATTTCTCTCGCCAACTTACTTATTTTCAAATGTTTCTACTTCCGGTTTGGTGGAAGTACAAACGATTTAAATGGAGGTACAAACGGGTACAAACGATGCTTTTTCGAATAGTCTTGGTCGTTTTTTGATATCTTAAAAAATAGCCAAATTTCTCTCTTCGACATATTTTAGATTGTCGCTACTTCCGGTTCGGTTGAAGTACAAACGATGTAAAAAGAGGTACAAACGGGTACAAACGATGCTCTTTCGAATAGCATTGCCGTTTTTCGATATCTCAAAAATTAGCAAATTTCTCTCGCCAACTTACTTATTTTCAAATGTTTCTACTTCCGGTTTGGGTGGAAGTACAAACGATTTAAAATGGAGGTTACAAAACGTGCAACGATGTTCTTTCGATTGACGTGTCCCGTTTTGAATAACTTGTACTTGCTTGCTGAATTTTTTTTAGCCCTTTCTATTTTTTTAACCTTTGAGTACAAACGAAAACGAAGGTGGTACAACACGGGTACAAACGCTGCTCTTCGAATGGCGTTGTCCGTTATTAAATATCTTGTACTTGCTTGCTGATTTTTTTTAACCCTTTCTATTTTTTTAACCTTTGAGTACAAACGAAACTGAAGGTGGTACAAACGGGTACAAACGAAGTACAATCGAACCGTACTACGTTTATTTTTTTTTAATAAAGTTGCTTGCCAAGTTCACACCGGTAGTTGTTTCTTGGCCATTTTCTTATTTTAGCACAAGAGACACGGCCCCCCTAGCTCTTACCGTTTTCGAGATATGGGAATTTAAAGTTTGGAAGTTAAAATTTATGCTAGGGACCTTCAATATTTATTATCTCGTAGCGCTAAAAGTATCCCCATACAAATGAACACTTCATATTGCCTTTGCAATTTATATGGTCAGTGTTTTAATAAGCGTGGAAGAAACAAAAAAATAAAAAGAAAACATTTTCTGGCGAAACAATATCAAGACACATGCTTGCTGGTAATTCGGCAAATGAGTTTAAGTGCATTTTTTAGTATGCAGTTTGATGAATCGACAGACGTGTCAAAGATGTTTCAGTTCTTATGTTCTGTGAGGTATATGAATGCGACACGTTAATGAAAGAAAATGTGTTGTTTTGCGAAACAGCATCGGGTTATGCAACAGAACAATGTCTTTTGGATGTTTTATGAAGCTATTAGAAACTATACCAACATATATTGGACAAAACGTAGTGATGCTGCAAAGGCCTTATATGAAAGAGTAGTGGATTAATGAAGATATTATAAAAGATTGTCCTGTACGAACAAGGGCGGAATGGCCGGACTGTTTCCTTCACAGACATGCCTTGTCATAATATTCCGGAAAATCACAATTTATTTTTTTATGACGCCACAACAATGGTTAATTTTATTAAAAGTCGATCGTTACAGAACAGGCGATTTGCTAAACTATGCAATGAAAGAGGCGAAAATAAAATTCTCTTTTCCATGCAGAAGTTAGATGGTTATCGCGAGGGAAACTGCTATAGGGTATTGGAATAGCGAGATAAAATAATATCGTTTTTGCAGGATAAACAAACGCACTTAGCATTGTTTGTACAAAATAATGAGTGTATGTTGTTGGCTTGTGTTATCGGATTTAAACCACTTGATTACGAATTTACAAGAACGTGATAAAAACATGTTATTAATGACAAAGTTTATGATTTCATTGAGAAGCTTGTTATCTAGGTTATTTATTTACCTTAATAGTAAAAAGAACCGATACGTTTCCACTCATTTCAGATAATGAGAAACTTGTGAATGAACAAGACACTTTTATTCACCAAAGTTTAAATTGCACGAAGAGAAGCGTACTGAATCCGTTCAGTGAAAACGTTATTGCCGTTGATAAGTTACCACTTGAGACTTGCGACTAGTTCATTGCAATCTCCAGCGACTCGAGCAATGGCACGTTACTACTGCAATTTATATCTAAAGATCGTTTTGGCTCATTCTTCACCATCAATATTGAAATTGGAAACGTCGCAGGAGTTGAAAATGTTATTTAATTAATTAAACCCTTTCGCCAAGTCTCGTAAAAGGGTTTTTCGTCTATGATTGCGCTAAAAATTAAATACAGAAATCATCTATCACTCGAAAACACTTTGCGTTTGTGTGCATCCCCGCATAGAGAAAATTTTACATGTGCACTTATTATCGTATATCTAAAATGTTCATAACAAATAGGGCTGCTGGTATCCAATAAAATTGAGATTCAAATATCCGTACTCAAAATTATCCGATCCGGATCTAGTATCCGGTTTTCGAATTCGGGTCCACTATTCGGTTCCCGGCTTCCGATCTGTAAAAGATATAAATTATCGACCAACTCAATATTAGTGTACGTAGTACATACATATGTACACATTCACTTTGCACTACATATTTGTGTATGTCTTGTAGTTTAACTTCATTAAAGGTTTATTTTATTCCTTTGCTCCGATCGTTTCGTTGTTTTTTCAAGCAACTATTTCCAATTAGCTATAAAGCAATGGAATAATTTTAGTTCGGTTTTATATATTTTTTTTGTTTTCCCACAACTGAGATATTATAATCCTTACGATCCACAAGGACGGTGTCAGATTTAAAGTTAGAATTAATTAACAAAGAAACAATCAACAATTAAAAACATCATACAGATACGTGTATAGAACAGGTGATTAGAATACAAACATTCAACTAACACGTTTACCATATAAAAATTCGTCCGTACATATTGAATGAATAGAAATTGTAACTTTGTTTAAATTATAAAAGTTACCGAGAAAAACGGGAAACCAGAACAATATAACGGGCAATTAATAGTTTCAGTGCTTACTTATACATAATTAATAACTATCGATTTTATGATAAATGAACTTTTTCTGTTGGTAAAGCAATAAATTTCTAAGAAGAGTAGACAACAGAATGAACATTTCTTTGCTACGATTAGTAAACACAGCAAATGTAGAATATATTAGATTAGATTATATTAGGATTGGGGTGGCCTATCGACCTGTTTCACCGCGACCTTTTCAGATCTATTGTGATCCCCTTTTTTTCTAGAGGACGCTCTCTAATTTTGCCCTCTTAATTAGGCCTATCATCTTTGAGAGCGGCTTCTTTAAGTAGCTACTAGCTGTGGGGTTCTCCTCCCCCATTACTAGAAACCTTGTCCTCGCCAGGCCTTCGCATTGGCACAGCACATAAACTGGTGTTTCTTCCTCCTCTTGGCAGTATCTGCAGGTTGCATCATCTGCCAGGCCTATGTTATACATATGCCTATTCAGTCTACAGTGACCAGTCAGCAGACCTACAATCATTTTGACAGTCTTCCTGTCTTTATTCAGTAGATCTCTCGTGAGTTCAGGCCTCTGCTCCTTAGGAACTCTTTTGCCTGCCATTGTCCCGGTGATTTTTGCCACCACTCTCTGGACTGATTGTATATCCAGTCATTGATGGATTTTTTAATTTGCGATTTGGTAGTGCCGAAAGAGGGGTCGCTCCAACGAATGGCCTTGACGAACCTCGCCTGGCCAGTTCGTCCGCCGCCTCATTTCCTCTCACGCCCGAGTGGCTAGGAACCCAGGCTAGAGTTATTTCCTTTGGATGCCCACCTCATTTAGGGCGCTTACACAATCCCAAATCAGCTTAGAGTCCACGCTTGAGGAGCTAATCGCTTTAAGTGTGGACTGACTGTCAGAGAAGATAGCGACGCTTTTACCCGGTTCGGTACATCTTTCTATCTCTCGGACACAGTGATGAATTGCAGCAACCTCAGCTTGGAACACAGTCGTGTCTTTGCTGAAGCTTACCGAAAGAGCCTTTTTAGGCTTCTTAGTGTATATTCCCGCTCCAACGCCGTAATCCGTTTTAGAGCCCTCAGTAAACCAGTTTGAGTCCGCTCTTACCGGGGGGCACCTGCCTCCCAGTCCTTCTTATCTGGTATTATAACCTGATATTTCCTATCTAGGTTAGGGGAATGTAGAATATATACTTTAACACAGATTTATCTGTCGTTAGTACGTATGCATTAATCCAAACAAATTATTCTTCTAATTAGTTGCAACACTGAGAAAAATGTTTACTAACCGTAAGGCCCAGCGCACACGGGTCGATTGCCACTAGACGCGCGTCCGACTCGGACTTGAAGCGGTATACGCGTCATGTACGATCTATGCGACTCAACATTTGTACGTCCGTTCACTGGACGATTTTTTCGTCAGTCAGCTTGCGTCTTGAGACAAGAAAGAATCAATTGTTTTGTAATAACTTGACAAAGGTTTGAAATAAACCGACACGTCGATATATATCAGTTGTTGTGTTTATATAAAGAACCAAAAAAAAAAAAAAAATAAACATAAGAAGTGGAATAAATTTATTTCTTACCTGATTTACCTCTTTAGCGACCTCATTCCACGCTTTTTCTACGCAATCTTTTCTCGTAATACTCGCGGATGTTATAATTATATAGTTCTGGCTGCTTCTCCACTTCATCCACAAATTTAATATTAAACGATTCCATTTTTAATAAGTATTCAAGAGTTTAACACAACGTCACTGTATGTATTCTTTTTTTTTTTTGAGTAGAACCAAAATAATATTTTATGTATCCCTTTCGCTAAATAATAATGATACTATAACAATATAATAAAAAAATGATAAGTGAACGAGTTTTACTGCGGTCGTCACATACGATTTATGCGACACGCTCGTTTCCAACCGCATCGCAATGGTCGAGAGTCGCCAATCTCGTCATGTCCGCGTCGAGTACGAATCGACCCGTGTGCGGCATTCGTATCATTTGCGTAGGAAGCCGGAAGGCGAGAAAATCGCTCCGAGTCCGAGTCGCACGCGCATCGAGTGGCAATCGACCCGTGTGCGCTGGCTCTAAGTGAAAATTTAATATCAGCAACTAAAAAATTCATTTTTAGATGTGATAAATGATCAAACTGCCGGAAACAGGAAATTGAAAGTACCTATTCTGTTTTTCAAAGAAAAGCATAGCAATAAAAAACCACGCCGCTTAATCTCAAAACTGTTGGATGAAGCAATTAATTTCATAAAGTCCAGGACTTCAAATTCACAAATTTGCGCTGTCCCCTTTAAAAAAAATGGAAGGCCGGTTCACCACGCTCTTGCTTCACACAGAAGTGCTGTGGTTATCTTTGAAAAATTTTGGTACGTCTCTTTAGTCAACGAAATGAGGTCTTGGTATTTCGTAGTCTTTGAATTGTCATCAAGATAACTGATGTCAAGTGATCACAAAGATAACCAATCTTGCTGATAACTTTTCGAGTATCAATGACTTGAATATTTCATCTCAGGGAACAGTACTGCCACTCTGTCACAAAATTGAAGTCAAATTACAAAAAAACAATTTTGGGCAACTTCTGTAAGCAGAGGAACAATTGAGTGCTTTCTTGCACCTCATGATTTTGTCTCCGAGTTAGGCTGGCTTTCAGCAGAAATGACTTTAGATATAAGCAACCATCTTCGGAATTTATAAGTTTCATTCAAAGAATATTTCAACACGAGAAAAGGATCTAACTTGTCCTCGCAATCCATTCTCAGTCACAATCGAACATCTATATCAAGCCCAAATTATAAACTTACTGGTATGACAGCTAATAGAACCTAAAAAACTTCTTTTAACTCAGCTACTTTGTTAGAGTTTTGGTTCTAGCTTTGATGTGCATGATGAGCAGATGTGGATACCCGAAAACTCCCAATTGTACTGTAAGAACATTACTACCATTTACTGCAATTGTGCGGTAGGATTTTCTAAACATGCTCTTACAAAGACTGACAAAACTAATGTATCGCTTTTGCATGGCGAATGACTGCATCTTTGTTTATAAGAGTTTTCTGTTTATTGCAGATAGAATTTAGGCAATATCATCGTTATATACAATATTCTCTTATTTGAAAGAAGGTTTGACTGTAAGGCAGTATTTTCTGAGTCCGTCTTGTAAGTGGGATGGTGTTTTTCATTGTAACATAACATTATTACTACTAACATTTAGAAATGTATTGCTATTTTAATTTAAGTTCTTATTACTATTTTCAACAAAGAATTTATTATTATTATTTTACATACGAGTACAACGTACAACTGTGGAATATTGAAACTGATTCTGACGAATTTGTTTCACGCAAGCAAGTACAGCCATTCCCTTATGTTTAGATATTGATCATTAAAAAATAACTATTGATATTTATGTTTTTTTTTTTGGTGATTAATATACTTTGTTCCTTTATATTTGAAAGCTATAAAAGTAGCATGATGTTGATAGCTTGATGAAACATATCTCATATTCTAGTACAATCAGGGTAAAGTATCATTTCTAATTCTAGTATAATGAGGGTATAAGTGGTGCAGGATTCCTCGCTCTTCAAAATGTTGAGAAACACGGAATTAGTGCATCAAATAAACCAATTTCAATGACTTCAAAGTGACACAGATTAAAAGAAACTATGGTGGCAGCGAGCACAAATATACCGCCGAAGAAAAGAAACTACATATGACAGATACATTATTCGGGCGGTAACGTTTATTTTTAAACCCAGCTGCGTTTACTACAATTCGAAATTTAAGACAACATCAAGCATATTAAATTATTTATGTTCTTCATGCTATTGTTATATATTAGCGAAGAGTAGGTCATGCCTCAAGAACTTTTATATTTAACTATTGACATTTCAAGCATAGAATCTATAATATGTGCACCATATTATGGATAAAAATAGGTTTCCAGTTACTTAGTTACTTTAGTTGTATTAATAGCAAATATTTACAGAACTTTGAATGTTCTCTCACTAAGCGCACTAAATTTTAAGAAACCTGATTTAGGAATGGAAAATGATTTACCGATACTTCAATTTCGTTAGATAATCCTTATTTTTAAATTAAAATATGTCTATTCTGTTTCAATAAAGTTTACAGACATGCGAGAAAAGAACCAACAAAACGAAAAGTTTTGATACGTAACTAAAATAATCATTCTAAAAGATCTTTCTTGACTAGTATAAATATTTTGATAATTATTTTTTGGTTTTTTGGTCTTGTGTATGAGAATAAAATAGAAATCAGTAAACGACGTTCCGCTTTATTTCAAAAACTTTTCTCCAGTTACATTTGTATAAATGAAATTATAAATTCTAAAAATGACATGGCGCTATTAGTAAATAAAATTTTTGTTTAATAAAATAAATGATAAGGTCAGCATTGTTTTTGTTTTAATATATTTTGTCTTCTTAAATACATACGTAATATCTGATTTTTTGGTTGTATATGAAAAATGACATCCAAGGAAGAGGCGGACGCCCGTAATGTGCCCGCATCGTGCCGAATAGACTTGGCCAGTGCGACGTGTACTCCCCAAATGTTACAATCCAATTCCAACATTTTTTGCGCATCTTACTTATTGTCAACTCCATCCGCAGACACATTACATACATGTGTAAATTGGTTTTCGTTTATTTTGAGAGAACCATTCGCGTAAAAATTATTTTATAGATGTTAGAGGGTAAAATTGTATTAAAAATGTGTATTTGCTCACTAGCAGCCTAATTTTAAGTAGAAATTTTACAAGATGCATAGAATACACATTATTTAAGTATTTTTACTGTTTAGGCGTTATTTTACATCAAAATAGATGTGAATTTGCGTCATAACTTGTGTAATTTTAGAAACAAAATTAAAATTACAACATATGTACAAAATTATTGTACTTATAAGTATAGCAAGTTTACACACAACTGTTCTTTAATGTTGGTAATATCTATTTTCTCGTTTTGGATATCACTAAATTACTTTTAAACACTTTTTTTAATTTGTTTGACACATTAGCTTGCCGCACTGCCATGGCGAGTACAGCATGCTACGGGTTGAAGTTAATGAAGGATTGATGCCCTTTTTATTTTACTAACTAACTAAATGCTGATCATAGATTGCTGCTCAGCATGGCACGTGTGCTGATATTTCGCTACACGCTAATTAGGTATAAATTAATTTACGTATCTCATTTAGAGTTGAAAGTAAGTAACTTATGTGAGATTAATATGTACATTATATAATTCAAAATGAAACAACCTATAGCATGGCTTATATTTCTGAAGCGGTAGTTATTTTAAATGTTAATGCATGGAGGTTAGGGGAGTAGTACTATTATATTTGCCTACATATTGAATAAATAGGAATTGTTGCAACTTAGTTTAAATTATAAATGTTACCAATAAAGTCTGGAATTACCAGAACGTGTAATTAATAGTTTCAAAGCTTACTTGTGCATAATTAATAACTATCGATTTTATGATAAATGAACTTTTTCCGTTACTAAAGTAATAAATGAATTTCTAACAAGAGTAGACAACAGAAATGAATATTTACTTTCTATGATTAGTAATACAGCAAATCTTAGCATACCTATATGTATACTCTATACTGAAACACAAATTTCTTTGCCGTTAACACATATGTATTAATCTAAATAAATTATTCTCTTAACTAGTTGCAACACTGAGAACAAATTTTAGTAACAGTAAGTGAAAATTTAGTATTAGCAACTAAAAAAATCATTTATATGTGACAAATGATCAATCATTTCTATGAAATATTAGCCTCCCTCAGATCAAACACAAGAATCATAATTAATTATTACACAGAACACACAGGTATTTTAAGATAAATCGATTAAGGTTTCATTTACTTCGAGAGGATCAATATTTCATCAGCGGCCATTGTGTTATAACTTTACTATAATATTTACTAAAATTATTGAGGTGTTACTGTACATGTTTCATTGTTTGTTACACTTATGCATACACAATATATTGCTATATGTAATTCTAAAAATGTTAGCTAATATTAACTAAAAATTTATATATTATATTTTTATAAAAATAAGGTTGGCATTTTTATAAAAATATAACTTTCAATAACTTACAACTAAGCATAAAAGATAACTGCAACACAATCCACATAGTGTCACTGCCAGTAAATTCATTCACCTTGTCACTTCGATGAATGAGATAAATAAATAGTAACATCACTTTCTAAATCAATTAGATATTAATGTACTTACGAACTATCAGGGACAAGTGCGACATAACCAATATGAAATACACTCAGAAAAGTACCTGCATTCAGCTAACCAAAATTTCGTTAATTTCATAACACTGGTTGGTTGTATATGGCGAACCAATTTTTTTTTGTTGCAGGAAAGAAAAAAAATATTAGGTATTGGTTGTTAAGACAACAAATTTATATTGTTATGGTAACTCTAGCAAGAGATCAATCGAAGCCTTTGAAATGTATCACAATAAAAATTATATTTTGTCAACACAACTCTCTCTGTACGCGAAAAAAGAACCCATTTGGTTGCGTCAACCAAATTTTACTTTATTCAAAGTCCCGCATATTGGGGTTGATCGCAAGGATCACTCCGCTGCCGCAGCATGCGGGTTAAGGGAGTCGCCCTTTCAACAATCACTTGTCACGTAGGATATTTATTCGGTAAATATACCTGATTGATAACTTATAATCGTATTTACTTTGCTATTTCTGCTAAATATATTCTGTTACTGGAATGAAATACGAGAAGCGCCATCTATGGGACAATTTTTGTAATACCTGTAAGTATTTAACGTGTTTATTGTATTATATAAAGAGAAAACTGCTATAAAATAGATGCGCTACTATAGTATCTCAATTTTTCAGTTTCCATAATCTAAAATGTAATTTGATTTAATGTTTCAGATTTGTCTATCTATCCGTATTTTTAGTTGAACGGAAAAAAAGTGTTAATTTTCTAGTAATAATCTAGTAAAAAAACCATTTTCATTGTTAATTAGAACAAGCTAAAACTTTAATTTAACTAAACACATTCAAGCTAAACTCTTTCTTCATAGAATCCGAGAAATCGCTTTGGTTTAACTCAAATTTTGGTCATAATAACAAAAAAAAAAAACTAAGAGTATTTTGTTAATTCAATACATTAACTAGTGTGTAAGTGTAGAAGTACTGTTGATCCCAATTGATTGTATCCGAACAATAAGGATTCAAAATTTTAGTAGTTAACTTATTGACTATTATTCTTTAGTTAGTTTTTACTTATATTTATCAATGTTGTTATTTACACTAAGTAATAGTATCCCAGATAACCCAGTTTAATAGTTGCTGATGTGTTTTGTGATTTGAGTATGAAATATTTAATGTCTATTAATATATTTTAGTACTTGAGACATATCACTAGAGTTGGGCAAATTTTCCGGAGCGGCAGGTACGCATTCAGAACGTGCACTCCAACTCATATACTCCAACAAAGTGATGAACCATAGGCTTGCAAGTCGGTAACAACAGTGCCTGTTTTTCTTATAAAATGCAAAAATTTTTATTTTATCTAAATATGTAGTGATATAAAATGCGAATGCATTGCAAGGTGACCCGTTTGTTCGCCCGCTTTGTCTATTAATATGACTTATGTTTTATAAATACATACTAAATTACAATAATACGATTGATCTGCTTTATTTATATTACATTATTTGAGGCCCGCGTCGCAATACGTATCTGCTCCGCCGGACAGTTGCCCAACTCTACATATCACGGTGTTAGAAACCTTAATTTATTCAATTTCATGCACAGCACACTAATAACGAATAACTATTTAATCGTACTTATTAAAAAAATAGTTGCCATTAATATAGAATGCTAAATATTGTTCATTTGGACAATTTTTTTGACCCACAAGGGTTTTTGTAGGTGTGAAATTACACTACAATATTATTTCTCTACAACCGTTTTTTTTTTCGACTAATACGAATAAAAGAAGTTTTCAATCGACATTAGAATAAACTAATTTGTGGTTAATCACGATAAGTTACCCCTACAATGAGAAAAGAAGTAAAATATTAATCTTTGTAAGTGCAAGATTCCTTCACAAATAAAAAGGGTACCCGTAACTGCTTTTGCAGTTATTTTTAACTACTTTAGTATATAGACCTTAACGGGATAAAATTTATCCCATATTTTTTTTACTAAGTAGATCTGGTAACACTCGTATTATTGCAAACAACCGTATAAAGAAAAAATAACAATCAATAAAATTTAATTTCTCCTTTGCAATGCTATGAAACCTTCGCAGTGTAAGTTTATCTGATGAAAAAATTGCCTTAGGGTTGAACCCAAAGCAATCAAAGGCATTGATTTTAATACTGCGATGTTGACATAAAATTAGTAGCTACTTTGTCTCTAGCTGTATTAATCTTTATTAAATAAATAGTTTTCTTTGTACAAATTATATTTGATATCATACGCACAAATAAATACTTTGATTACTTCAAAGAAAAAAGCGGCACTACCAATCAGTTATGTTACCTGCTATAATTAATTCTGCCTTTAAATCAAATATTTTTATTTATTTCTTTGTGGCAAAGAAACTTTTATTTCCCAATGTATATACCAAAGCAATTACTGGTATATCTTATTTAGTAATTTAGAAAATATGCAACAGTGACAGAATCAATATCATACATATTGGGGGAACTCGGAGCGGAAAGAGTTACTTGTCTACTCGAGAAGCCACATTTGCAAGATATATTAATATAATTCACCATCATCAACAGGAATGTGTAAAATCCATCCGAAGGACATTTTCCTTAAAATGCGTAACTAATTTTACAAAATCATTTAACATAATTTCCTCGCAAATGTGGCAGCACACTATAAAATTCTGAAGATGTACATGAAATGGGTCATAGTCATTACTCCAATCTATCTACAAATGTGTGTTTTCAAGCGATGATACGATTATAAAATTAACACGTTTACTGTAAACCCACACGAAGCCAAATACACAGTGAGGTAATTTTAAGGAAATGACCAATTGCTGGATTCAAGTAGGTAGTTGTCGTTTGCTGTCCACGCGTGTAAATTTCCCGTTCTTAAAATTCGGTGTTCGAGAGCAGTACGGAAATGATACATACATTGGGCTTGAACAACAGCTATTTTTAAGACTTCGGTAATGTTCATTAGTAACTCAGGGGTACAATATTTGGTTAAAGCTTATTGTATTTATACACCCAAGTATAAAGCAGTTTCGTTAAGGAACGAAGAAAGATGCACAAGATTATTTATTTTTTCTTGTCTATTCTTGTAAATCATTCCCATAGTTATGGTTTGCGCAGAACGTTCACTGATTAACCTCATAACATACTCTGAATAATAAGAGTTAGAGGGTAACAGTTGACTCTCTACAACTCAATTAGGATTTCAGTATTCAGTATGAACAATATTTTTCCACACCCTTGATCTAACCTTCTTATATTATAGTCATAAATGAAAATCAGAAGGAAATTTTAGAATGCCATCAACTTAATCAAGCGTAACTGATTAACTAATATTTTCTGCTTGCTATAATTACCAAATCCTATGTAGGATACAATACTTTGTCGAAAGTGTAATAATTTTTGGTAAAGGAGAAATAAATCTAAATTATTACGTATCTTAAAGTGTAGTCTCTAGAATGTCTAATTCACCGAGGAGATGAGAAAATTGTACCAAAAATATGTGAATTCTAAACATATTCTCGTTAAAGAAAAAGTATGAAAACTGCTAGTTATTAGTGCATATTGTGTTCCCATCTTGTATTTGGTCGTTAATGGTTAGGATTGTGTACTAATCTCTACGGTTAGATAATCTTTTGACGCTAGAAGAGAGAGGGGAGTATAGAAAAGAAACCTATTTTACGGTTTATTAATCTAACTAAGAATCATTTGAGTGATGTGTCTATTACTACACTACAGTCCTTGTGCTATCTTTGTATAGAAAATCTCAACTTAAAAGTTCGGAATTTTCTTAACGTAAGTATGGCATATGACTGAATAAAGTAAATTTTATGTTCTTCCTTTTCTTAGTATATATTAGAGCTAAATAAGTTCATCACATTCATTCTTTTTAATAAAATAATTTGTTAAAAATTATCAAGGACATCAGTAGTGGACAACCATTTTTACAAGAAAGAAGTTAGCCACGCACATTTGAACATGATCACGTTAAAAGGCTTATTGAAAATTATGTGTGGTAAAATGGAACTTATGCGTAGGTACTTTGCTTCGTTAACATTTCCCTATGTTCAGTGTTAAAAAAGATAAGTCAATGGATTACAGATAATTGTACGATATAGAAGCCAAAGCAACTTTCTAAAAAAAGCATTTAAGTAAAGATTAAGATTATCTTTTAATAAATTAACTAAATCAAAACATACTTCAATTAACCGTGACATAAAATTAATATGTTCAATTTTGTTGAAAATCGAAAAAAAAATACTTCTGTGGATGCTGCTTCTACCAAAATCCCATCCGGTTATGAATGCACCTCAAATAACTGAATCCCGTGCGATTACAGTTCACACACGCGAAATAATATTTTTAGGTTATAATTTGAAATTTTGTAACGACAGTTAGCTGTTAGCAACAAAACTAGCTATGGGTAAATAAAAATATTTTAAAGTAATCGAAGTGCCTGCCTTCACGTTCAACGATAATGGAAAGCATCCAAAGAATTGCTTTAAAAAAATCGATTCAAAGAATTGACGCGTACCCCTTTTGGGGATGCCATGTGGTGCCATGGTTCAAAAATAGACAGAAAATATCAGGTTATAATACCAGATAAAAAGGGCGGGGGGACAGGTACTCCAGTAAGAGCGGACTCGGAAATTGGTGTTCCAGCCTGACGTTGCTGTAATTCATCATTCTGTCAGCGAAATAGAAAGATGAACAGAGACAAGTAATATCGTCCCTATTTTCTCTGACAGTCAGTCCACACTTAAAGCGATGAACTCTAAGCTAATTTGGGACTGGGTAAGCACCCTAAATGAGATGGGCACCCAAAGGGAATTAACATTGGCATGAAATTCGTAGCCACTCGGGCGTGAGAGGAAATGAGGCGGCGGACGAGCTGGCAAGGCGAGGTTCGTCAAGGTCATTCGTTGGAGCTGGCCCTTTTTTCGGGACTAACAAATCACAAATTAAATCAATGAATAGATACATAATCAGTCCAGAGAGTGGTGGCAAAAATTACCGGGGTAGAGACAGGCAAGTAGGTTTCTAAAGGAACAGAGGCCTGAATTTACTATGACTCTACGGAATAAAAATACGAAGGTTGTCAAAATGATAGTAGGTCTGCTGAGTGGTCACTATAGACTAAATAGGTATATCTACAACATAGATCTGGTAGATGACGTTACTTGCAGATTCCGCCAAGAGAAAGAAACACTAGTTCATGTGCTGTGCCAATGTGTCGCTTGACGAGGACAAGGTTTCTTGTAGTATGTGTGGAGAACCCCACAGCTATGCGAAGAAAGATGATGGGTATTACGAAAGCTAGGTGTCCAATGACCCGGGCCGAACGCATCGCAAAAACCGCACGAATCGTATAAATGGATTCTTTTCAAAAGAATAAATGTTAGTGTGTTCATTAGGCCTGACCCCACGCATCGTATTCCTATCATTTATTCTTTTGAAAAGAATCCATTTATGCAAATCGTGCGGCTTTTGCGACGCGTTCGGCGCGGTGAACGCCTAGCTCAAGAGGGCAAAATTAGAGAGCGTAATATAATCTAATCTAATCTTTTACACAACTGAGTATGCGATCCTTGCCTGAATATTTTGTATCGGTATATTATTTTAGACTTTAGGCAGTCTCAAAAGAAATCAGTCATTTAGTGATAAGTCGGGCGGGTTCAATGGCCAAGCAATGGGGTCGAATCGACCTATCCAGTGACTTGAAAATATTTCATTAAGAAATCGTGTGTAGTATAATGCATCAGAGGTTCGCCCATTTAATATTGTACATTTTTAATGTTTAAATTTGATGTTTGTGGAATAATAAGCGTAAGAAAAAGTTCCACAAATTATTCGTATTAAATTAATCATTTCAAATCAAATTTTATTTCTTTATTATTATTATTATTGGTAGAATTAGCAACAATAAATTTGCTTCTTATTTGTTTTATCGAAGATTGCTTTGACTTGTGTATTGTATAATTGTGCACAATGCATTGATTTACATTGCCCTTTTTAAAACTGAGCATAGGGCAATGTTAACAATATATCAGACTTAAAAAACTTGCGACATATTTAAACATTTAATCATAGTATGATTTGGATACATGACACTTATTGTTAGATGAATCATAGGTAAATCCATAATATTAAATACAAATAACTATTTTCAATTGCATAGGAACTCAGTGTAGGTATATACCTCAAAATTGTCAAGAATCATTGCTCATTTCGCTTGTGCTAAATGCATTTATCGATGCATGCCGGGAGGTCTGGTATACGGTATACCGCACGCGTCATCCCAAATACGAACAATTATATACATCGTTATAATATGTATAAAGCGCATGCTGATGCTCGTAGTAGATGTGGCTTCTGCTGTACATACATTTGAGTATTTAAATTTGATGCATTCATTCAGGAAATTTTGCGGTGATGCACTAAAATACACATACATGTCTATTACTCACGGTAACTAATACATGCGTATTACTAGTAAATTTAACTGTACACGAATATTTTAATATTACCGTCCAACGCGTCAATAGATCTGGCGCATGTATTTTCAATGAATCAGAGTGTATTTCTAAGGAAATTCGTAAATTCAATTTCGAATGAACAAATCTATAATAACCATTACCTTTACCTTCCGATTTTCTTAAAAAAATCAAGTTTTTGTATTTGGAGGTAGAGAATAGAGTATTTCGAATAAATCGAATGTATAATCGAATAAAAAGCTGTAATATTATTTCCCTAAATGACGAAAATTTCTAATTTTAGAAACATTTTCGCTGTATTTACCTATGTTATTGTTATAATTTAGTTATCCTTAATAGATTTATGAAAATTAATATGGAATTCTCCACCATTTGCACAACCATTGCAGTAAAATATTTTAAAAATGGGGAAAGCATGTATGTGTATTATTTTCGCTTTATACAGATTTTCCTAAAGTAATTTATGCATTGAAGGTTGCAGCTAACAATAAGATACAAAAAACATGAATTTAATACAGAACAGTAAATATGAAATACCTCTAAGTTTTCTAATTTATGGTAAATTTGCCATCACTTACCGATCTCAACAACAGCAAGAATTTCCACATTTACAAACTACGGCTCTTTCAGTGTATAAGATTGTGCCTAATGTTACTAGCGGTATAAGGGCATAAAATATTCAATTGAAACCGAAATAAAAGGTAAGCGAACTCGATAGATTTTTTAAAGCTGAAATAGGTAGGGTTTAGTTTTTAAAAACACAGTTTGACAGTGCGATTCATATTTCAATCTTGTTTTATTTTTTAGTTATGGCGCCATGACGATCTAGATTTCTGGTAATAGAATCCGATAGTGCTTTTTCTTTCCCTTACCATCATGTAAATACATCATGAGGTTGCATAACAAAATTCAGAGAAAAAAAATAAGATAAATATTTAATGCTGATGTTATGGTACTTATAAAACACGATAAATAAAAAATTCAAAAATTGAAATACCACACTGGAAAATAAAAATGAAGCAGACAAATTAACCCTAATATAAAATTAAAAGTTCAAAATGCCACCCATTGACTTATGGCATTAAGATATAGCCTAATCACAAATTTACCTAAAACGTTATTGATAACAGTTCGTTCTACTTTGCGAATTTCTTCTTGGATAGGCTGCTTCAATATCACTGAATTGTCTGGTTTAATTCAATGAATTTTTGATATTTTAAGTAACCCCACACAGAAAAAAAAATGTTTTAAATTTTCAAACAATTATAAAGTTTCGCACAACAAGTTGTTGAACATACAGAGACGAGCATAACTTGTACTAAAATTTCCCACAAAATTGTTGACGAAAGTTATTGCATTTTTTGCAACAAAATGCACACTTTTGTTATACAATTTATGTTGACAGAACCTATATATTACAGTATCATTAAGTGCAGATCACTTGTTGCAAATAGTAGGTTTGGGCCAATGATAATAGTTGCAACTAATCGTCAACAAAATATTTAGAGTATTTTTGCAACTATTACAAATCTGTGTAGTGAACTGACATTTTGCGTACAAATTAACTACGCTGTTGGTATAATTAATATACCTAGTTGTGAATAATTATTTACTATATAATGTGAATTTTTGAAACATAATGTGTAGTTTTGTTACACAATTTGTTGATATAACCTACTTATAAAAGGAGCATATTGCTTGTCGGAAATGCAATAGTGAATTTTCAGTAGAATTTTGCATACAGTAAAGCTGGACTTTTGTAATTTTTAACTTAACCTTTAAATATTATAAAACTTATATTTATTATTGTACCATTATTTATTGCATCATGTATTATTGTATATGCTGTATGTTGTGTATGTATATAATATTCGACACCACTGTCTAAGAATAAATTCACATTAACATTAACCAATCTCAAATTTTGTATTATTTTAATATGATGGTTTAAAATCACTTCAGCACGATTTTTCTCAACATTTTTGGTATGCAACCGCTGGTTTATTTAAACGATCATAAAGGGAAGAAAAAGTACTATCGTATTCCGCTATTAAAAATCTATAAAAACCTAGATTATCGTTTAATTTTTTTGAGACGTCTTAACTAAAAAACAAATGAAGATCGGATTGCGGAAATAGTGTATTTTTAAAGACTAAAACCGACATACCTCAGTATTTAAGAAAAAACGACGGAGTTTGCTTATTTTTTTGTTGAATATTCCATGCTTCATGTTCACATTTAAAGAAGTATGATCATCTAGAAACTTACTTTCTATAGGTAAAATGAAATATAAATATCAGGGATTCGAATTTTTATGGTCTGGAATCAAGTCGCGTGTTAGCCTTATTGATTAAATGTATTATGGATACTAAACAACCCAGAAAACGGGCAATTTATAGGAAATTTATATCTTTATTATTGTAATTTACCATTACACCAACATTACTGTGCGACGTTTATACACTTTCAAGGGTAGGTATACACAAACATTAAGAACATTATTAAGTAAGCGTTCATATATTTATTTACGAAATAATGACGGAGAAAAATATTAAGAGAAAAGCATTTATACTATTAAAGTTTTAACACGCAAGCTTCCTTCATGCACGTACGAGCAACCTGGTGCGCGATAACAACGCTGCGTTTCTGCACGCTCAAGCTCAAATATATAGGAAACACACACGCCTCTTCTTTCCTACACTTAAATATACAAAGTTTATTCATCATCAGTTACGTTAATTACCGATAATTAAGATACTTAGGTAACTTACAAGAAGTGATGAAATATTCGACGGGTTACTGACCTGAGAACCTTGCTAGGAAACGATGGAAGCCGGTGGAGAGGACCTGCGCCAGGCACCGGAGGACGAGGAGCAGAGGGGCCACCATGAAGGCAGGAGTGTGCCGCCCCCAGCCCCATGCTGCCCACATCACGTGCGCCACTGTAACAAATAGTTAACCTTAATTTTAATTTTTTTTGGCAGTAGTGTAAGTCTCAGTCATATCAGATATGCATAAGAAACTGAATTCACGGTGAGATAATTCCAGGTAATTTTAAATGTGAACTAAAAACTTTACAAATAAATGGATAAAAAAACTGACCAAAACAAAAAAAAAAAGTCTGGTGTGTGTATTGCAGTAAACTGGATATAGACAAATCATTTATAGGTTTTGATTGCTTATTGTGTTATACTTCTTGCAAAATTAAAAGCTAAATTATTAAACCAATTGTTATTTCACTAGTTAAATAGTATCACTTTAGTATCTAAAATAAGGTTGCCAAAATAAATAGATTGTCTTTCCACAAAATGAATGAAAGATGTTTTATTTAATTCAAACTATTAGAATGCTCAAGTTTAAAATCTAGAATGTGATATGAGTAATGAATAAAATATTTAACTAAACTTCAACTCTTTTCTGTAAATAACAAATCAGTTTTCTCAATCTACGAAACGAATTAATTTCATCCTCTAATCTAAACATCCATAGATATTAACTATGCAGTAGCAGTCAAAATGCTCGATATTCCGGTTAGCATAGTTAAGCATCTGAATTTTCTTGCACAAAAACATCAAACGGATTGTGTTGGGTTAATACTGTTGTAAATATATTTGTCTTAATTGAAAACGGTATAAATTTAATTTAATCTAACAATAAATAAATATTTCTACTAGTGGCTGTTTCTTGCTGGGTGTGTAACTTATAGTGGGTTCAAATTTTACTATCAATACTTCTTAAGAATAACTAAGAGTATAATTTCTACGCTATTTCCAATTGCTTATGATATTGTTATCTAACCTTAACTCATTTTTGTTTTAGATAACGAAGTAAATGAAGAATGCTTCAAGAATTTAACTTCAGGTGACATGAAGGAGCTTCTCCTGTATTGGGTGTTCAGAAAATAATCGAAGCCAAGTTCAATGAATACTTTTCAATTATACAGGTATCTTCTGAAACAAAGTTTCACAGTTTAGGTTACCAAATCAGAGTCATGTCATATGTGCCTGCACATCATACCACGAGTTATTGCTGATTTAAAACTTATTTTCCCGCTGATACATATATTATATTCGATTAGATACTTAAATGGTAGTTGAAGTTTTTTTGTTTTTTTTTTGCATACTATATAAAAAATATATATATATGTCATATGTTTATCACACCGTTATATTTTAATATTATATCATTTATTCACATATGAATAAAATTTTGCATTTAAATGTGTTATTATTGATACAACACCTAGTATTTCTTACTACAAAATTGTAGTGTTATCTGAAACAATAATGTTTGATTTTACCTTGAAAGCTTGTAGCAATCATTAGAGTAACATTGTTGTATTTTTTCGCACAGAAGCGTAGTTAATAGTAAGAAAATTTATATTGAATTTTACTTCCTAATAAGATGATTTTTCGTACAATGTATATAACTAAAATTTATACACTATTGTGTCAACGCTTGGAATAGATTTTTCAGTAATTTTTACAACAATATTGTATTTAATAGACATACAATCCGTTAACTACAATCGTGTCATAGAAATGTCGTAGATAAGTTGTAGCCAGTCGTATTCCCACGACAAATTGTAGTTAACTGTTCTATAATTATTGGTTTTTTGAAACAATTTTTTTTCCCGTGTATAAAAGTTCTTTATCAAATATTTCTTATTTTAAAACTTTTATAGTGTAATATCGACAGCAGACGAAAACTAATGCTATATTACAAAAATACAGGATGTTTCATATCACTCGTCTAACCGTCTTTTTCATAAGATCTATTGCATCCATATTAATAGGATAAACAATGTTATAAGAAGAATTTAAAAATCTTTTGAACTTTCAAAAATGTCTCGCTATACCGAAAATCCATTAGACCTTCCTTATTTTAAATGAAATACTGACCAGAGCAATTAGGCCACACTTTTCAATTTCGAAATTTTCTAAATTGTTTAACTAAATTTTGTATAATCTTATTTAGCATACGCAAAAGGCGCATACTGATGTAGTATGCGCCAGCATACTGATCTTATAAATATTTCTAATTGTACATACATATACATACTGTAAGAAGACTTGGTAAATTTACATCCCAAGTTACATAAAAATAAGTATATCACCTGTGTCACGTATTTTTTCACATATCAGAATTTTGCAATCGGTTTAGCAAAATTACTATAGACGCTACTATGTAATACTAGATACTATTTTTTTGTGGAAAATTACATAATAACTTTTAAAAATACCTTATTAATTGTAAATTTGCTGTTAATATCATGGTCAAATTTTATAGTAATTTTAACTTTTACTTTGCACACATACAAACAAATATACGTTGAAACACTTGGTGTAAAATGTCAAATTGAAGATTTTCAAGATTAGAGCTTTGAGTATGTGTTTACAGTGTTATTTACCATAGAGATTACAACTTTGATTTACATTAAAGGAATTTCGTGCACTGTTTAAATTTACACATGAAAATCAATTTAACAGCTGATCATTTTTTTTTAAATTGTTTCAAATTACTATGAATTTACATGTTTTTGTTTATGAGATTAGTATTTTTAAAGAAAAAAAGTTTGAAGATCTCTCAAAGAGTCTCTCTCTGAATTTGTTCGAAAATATGTTATATCATGTCATCAGTGTTAATACTGACCAAATCAATTGGTTAGTAGCCATTTCAAATAAGCTGCTTGTGTAAAATGACCTTTTTAAATAAATCTCAGGCATTACAACAATAGTCTTATAAAACTTACCTCAGCATTTTTACAGATTATTTAATAGTTGCACAATGTATTACAATATCACACTTCATGTCAAATATAAACATAATTATTAAATCACCGTATTACATGTTACTTAAACACCAACATATACCAGATGGAGTTAAAATAAAATGTCTATCTCGTAACTATTACAGAATTTGTGAGGAAATAGATCTTTTCTTGGTGGAGTTACCTGGTATAACTTACTCAGTAGAGAGTCCCACTTCGATTATAACAACATAAACCATTAAATCGCAGCTGACATAGGTAATATTACACGTTCGAAAAATCGCCAGGATTTTATTAGCCACAGCAGTTATGACGTCTCTAGGACATAATTTGAATTTTATTATTTTTTTGAATTGATTTCATTCTCGAATATGAAAATTAAATGTTGAATTCATTTATTATTATAAATATTTGTGTGTATAATATTTGTCATTCTATAATGTTTTGTGGATTATTGTTATAATGAAGTATATTAAGCCATTTTTTGTATAATCTGTTGAAGGAGTTGACTCGATAAACAATAATACATTTAATAATTTTATGTTAAATATTTTAATGTTTTTCGAATTTTTAAAATTTAAATGACCCAATATTTTTATGTCTGTGATAATTCATGCTCTAGAGAATTTTTTATATAATATTGCATTTTTAACATGATGTGGTGAACTACGAAACTAGTCGTAATCGAATTAGTAGGTAGCTATATAGCAATTGCGGAGTAGATTTTATTTAATTTAACAATACCTACAATGTATTAAAAAGGACGAGGAATTTGGCCCACAAAAATTGACATTTATCTCAAATAAATATGAATAAAGAAGGCTGCTAAAATACTTGATGGAAGTAAACTTAAAGTATATTCATTATACTTTTTACTGTATTATTATTAAAATGATTGTATGTGCTTTCGATAGCAAACAGAAAAAAAAAAGAAAAACGAAAATTTGTTGGGTAGGAATCAAAATTTCGCAAAAGAAATCCAAACCTGTTATTCTCGGCCAAACAATTTCTCCATTGGTTGTAGCTCCAACTTAACAATTCTCAACTATTTTCGTTACCTCACAATTAGCAGATGATGTACATTATTTAAACACAATTTGTACTAAAGTGCAAGTAGCTTTTGCGATATTTGCGATTATGAGTTTATTATCGGCGATAAGATACGTTTTTGCTACAGTGAAATGTAGAAACTACCTCATGTCAATTCTGTCAAAATAATAATTATGGACACATACTCATAATTGGCCGTCAAGTTGCATACATTGAAAAACCGATTGATTTCACCACACCGAAATTTGCTTTAAGTTACTAAATAGTAGAGTTAAATACGGAGAAACAAGTATTTCATTACCTGAATCAAATTATTTGTTCATATAAGCTAAATTTAAATGAAATAACCAAATATCTTGTTGAACTAAATTTTTCTTAGCAAACAAGTTATTTCTTAGTCGTAAATAAATCGACTTTCAGTGCATCTTGTATCAATTTTACTTTGCAATTAAATAAGAAGGTTAGACTATCGAATCCAGTATGAGATCATTTTCTAAGGCAGTAATTCTCAATACTTCTCAGCTCCGCGGCCCCTCAAAAAGTAAATATAGATAAATAAGATTTACATTTCCTGATGTCCAAACCCGATAAAATCGACGAAAACCTTGGATTGTCTATTGCAATTGAGATAATTTCGAAAAAAATTGAAAAAACCGCTCTCTAACAACACTATATCAAGACGAGTCGGTGACATGGCTGCCGGTCTTCACGATCAGATAATTCAGCGAGATTAAATAATTTTTTTACCATACAATTTGATCAATCAACAGCAAAAATATCCGAATTCTTTTATGATTGATGTATGATTGAACAAGATAATGTGTTTTTGTTGTTATAAAATTACTAGACACCATATATGTATACTAACACAGAGTGGACAAAATGTATTGCAGTGATTGTACAAAGACGATAACAGAAAAGAGCAATGGATTAACGAAAAGACCGTTTTGTATCAAGGGCGGTATTGACGTACTGCTGCCTTCACAGACATGCCGTTGTCACAGAAATATGTCGGAAAAACTCAGTCAAATTCTTTGTGACACTGTAAAGATTGTTAATTTTATTAAAAGTTTGCTAAACTACGGGATGATATGGGCGAGAATAAAAAATCTCTTTTTTTTCATACAGAAATTAGATGGTTATCGCGAGGGAAAGTGCTAATTCGGCTATTGTGGAATTACCAGATGATTAATAAATTTTTCCGGGAAAAACTAAAGTCATTCTCATTGTTTTTGAAAAATCATGAGTGTATGTTGTTGTTCGCTTACTTAGCTGATGTATTATCGCATTTAAATGATTTGAATGTAAATTCACAATAATGTGATAAAACATTTTATTAATGACAGAGAAAGTTCTTTCATTAAGAAGCCTGATATTTGGACTGTTCGCCTTCAATTTCGCATAGAAATTTGAATCAACAAGAAAGTACTGCTCATTAGAGTTTGGATTACATGTAGATGCATTTGCGTGAGCTAAAAACTCACAATCAGTTGACTGTTTATTTGGAATATATATGGAAATATATGGAATTATACTGGAATATAAAAATAATTTATGGAAGAAACACCAGTTTATCGCGATGTCTGCCGACAAAGCCGCACAACTGTAATTTACATCCGAAGATTTGGATTTTGGGTTGCTCGTCGACATGGATACAGAAATTTAGTTGCAGAAGCATTGAAAATATTGATCCCTTTTGCCACGTATTATATCTATGAAAAGGGTTTTTCGCCTATGGTCGCGTCAGAAATTTGCAACTTGCTTTTTTTTTGCGTTTCTAAGTAGATCCAGGTAAGAAGAAAATTTTAAGTGAAAAGTAAATGCAACCATCTCGTTATTTATTTCTTTTCTTTACATGTGTACTTATTGTAGGTAAAATACTTATAATAAATGATTTTTTTCTCATAAAATGTAATTATCATTAGATCATTAGTAGCTCCCTTGGGGTCGAAATTCTCCGGTTAAGAAAATGTTCTGAAAAAATGATTTTTCAGTTGGGGTTTTACAATAAAAATACTTCTTGCATTAACACAACCGCAATTAATCCCTAAAAAAAATACTAAACGATCGATTTAAAACACCCCGCATCTTCGTAAATAAGCTGCATAAACCTATCACTTCTGTTATATTAGTTATTGCATCAAATCTAAAACTTAAGTTTGAATAAAATGATACGGGAGGAGATGGCAATATTTCTGTTCAATGCAGTGAAACAACTGTGTATAATTACTTCAATCAGGTTATCCTGTTCATATTAGATCTATCATCGGTTCTTAAAAAAAAAGGTACTTAATAACCATATAGATGTTCCTATTGTGGTGCCCGGATATGTAAAACAACGGAGTAACAAAACGTATCATGGATATGCGATGCATTCGTTGCTGATACGCGGATTACCATGTGAATTGTGTAAGTTCTTCCGGACAGTTCCTATGAGAAACTCGAGGCAGGTATGCGAGTCGGCCTCTCACTCCCACTAATACCACTGTAAGCGTAAACGATTAACCTGCATTTATTAAACTGTATACGTTTGTATGGTCTACGTTTGGTTTCAATTGCAACTAATTATCGAAATAAAAGCAAAACAATTTAAAACTACGCTTAATACCGTAAACTAATAAAGCGGTGATTAAAAAACAGCAATGGCATATATAGCTGATTATACCGTGGATTATGTTATTTAACTGCATATAGGTACACCTAGGTATGAGGAAAAGCGCTCGCGTAGGTTTTAATTATAGCAATACATAATATGCGAATGCATTTACTTTTTTGGGAAGGAAAGTAAAATTGAAGAGATGCAACTGATTAGGCAGTAGAACACTAACTGCTCTTTGCATAAATAAATTAAAACTAGTTTGTTCGGAATTTATATCAGATAATACATTAAGCAAATACATATCAGGCTAGTACAAATATTTCTTCCGTGGGGCTTGACAAATACAGGTACAGAACAGTATCATTTTCAATGTGGCTTTCTATATATACCATTAGAATACGTTTTCAAATCGTAGTGACCATTTTTAAGGGAATCGTGCGACTTGCGATCCCCATAACAATACTTCCAAATAAGAAAGAAGCCAAGAAAAAATAAAGAAGTAATGCATCAGTACTAAAATAATGGGGTAATTATGAAAAGAACTGTGTTTTATACAAATAAATTTATTTCAACATTAACACATGTTTTTACTTGCAGCTGCAAATTATTAATATACATTCATTTTTTTTGTTTTATCCGTATTGCGATTTATAAATTTTATGGTTATAATATAAACCTCATATGTGCATATAATTTTACAACATAGGTTTTGGGGAAATTTGCACATGGAGTGCTGTATGGGATTGTTTCATATAATTCTATCATTTTTTTCTTAGATAGAATCCTGAATTGAAAATTCTTCAAATTTATTTTTTATAATTTCCTCTAAATTATGTACTGATCTGATGAAGTCATCTTCGGGAACAGCTATTGTATTACGATTGCCTGTGATGATGTATTTGGTGATGAATATCTCAATCATGTGTAGAGGTTAATTAAAAAAAAAAAAAAACATAAAACGCAAATATTTTAATTTCCAGAAAAAATATAACATAGTAAAAATGATCAGAATATAAATATTGTAATAATAGAAGCAGGATAATCTATTTTGTTTATCGCCGTATGAACATAAATTTTATAAACTTCAAATCCAACTTTAATCGTAGCCACATTTTCCATATATTATGGTGACCGTTTAGATCTAGGGTCTCTGAGGAATCATGTTCCTTAATGAAAGGATTTTCATGTTTTTCTTATAAGTTTCCAATGTTCTGCAATATACTATATGGTCCTGCTAGTCCCTGACAAATTGGTCACTATGAAATGGGTTTTCAAAACTGAACCGTTTTTTGTTTACTTATGTTAATCTTTTCGTGTGATTTCTTGTGATCCCTCCTTTTTTGCTCCTTTTATTGGATTGTAAAAACTTTTTCAGTGGATCAACTGACCTTACAACAAAATTAGGCGATTGTCTATTACATTCTTGTGCAATGTTTCCCCAAGTTGTTGTTTCGTCATTATTGCTGACATCGTCGGTTTTCTTAATTTTCTATTATATGTTCATTTTTATTTATTAATGATACTATAACTTGCATTTCCGTGGCTGTAAAATTTGTCGATCGCGTTCCCACTTTATAATTTGACAGGTTAGAGGTTAGAATGACACCGACAAGGCACGATTGGCACGATTGACACAAGCACTTTAGATCAAACGTATAGATATATAAAGGCGAGGTTGCCGATTATCATCTTGGTTTAACTATACCTGTCTAACCGTAGTTTAAATGCTCATCAGTGCAATGCATTTGAAATTAAACCAACCTTAATAATTAAGGAACCCCTAAGTTAAGCAACGCTTTAGTGCGAAACGGTGCAAACGGACATTATTTTTGCTTTTAAACTATTATTGTTGCATTCTCTTGCACAACAATAAGACGAGGTTGATATTTTTTGGTTAGAACTTAGAACACGTGAGCGCCATGTGAGAACTTACGTGAATATTTACCAGTTTCGAATATGGCGACGGCATGCGCGACTGAGACCTGCGCAATACTTCCCGCCATTAAGAGCTTCTTTTATGCATTATGTGGTGCGGTTCTCGATCCTCACTGCAACATGTTTGGCAACTATGCCGAGTTTTTATGCATTAGTCCCTATTTATAAATTTTCACTGGCCGGTATGGTATAACACGCAGAAAGTTGCCAATTCGTATACGTATATATAATACTCGTTCGCTCAATACATGTGACGGCTACGGTTAATAAAATGCATTCTTCGCACCCAAGAGATATTTGTTCCAATACGCATGTAATTTTTATATTTTATAAACGAGAATCGTTCCCGAAATTTCTAATTTAACTGCTCACATTTGCTTTATTAAGAATAAAGGAAAATGATAGCATTTATATGTTACATAAAAAAAGTAAATACTGCATTACCGCACAGTAAAAAAAAAGAACATGAAATTACAATAAAACAACTGCATTACTGTAAAGTATCTTTACACGGTGACGTTGCTTTTGAAGTAGGCTTGCCATATTTATGCGGTACGAGCGGTAATTTACTTCGCAACGTAAATATTACTATTCTTGTTAAAGAGGAGAAAATTTTAATCCGAACGTGATCTCAAATGCATAGTTGCACTTAGTATAGAGACTTAAACCGACTACGGTGTATTTGGGCGCCAATTGTTAATATTTCTTTCAAAGGCGTTTGTTTTAGCAACAGTCGCACGTTCAAAGTGTACCTTCTCTGATACGATACGTATGCTGTAAAGGCTGTTGTTCGGTATGTGCAGTAAAATAGAAATGTCAGTTATTTTCAAAGTTTCACTTCCTAGCATTTTTCATTTTCTATGAAAAAGTTGCAATTTATTTGCAGAAATATCTTCTGATGAGTATAAGCGGATTGTATTAGAAAATGACGTTTGTTGCCAACAATATATGTGTGTGCAAACACATTACACTGTTGTGACGGGAAGATCTGTGTGTAAACTTTTAACCTGTTGCTACGTATATATTCCAGGTAACATTGAAATCGTTACGAAATATTACAACTACAAAACGTAAACGTTATACAATACAGAAACTGTAAATTTAACAAAAAACGTTTATAATATTAGTGCACTTTTACATTCAAATATATGTACTGCAATTATAAGCTTGGTGTACATTTCCTTAATTACTTCCGAAATTACATTAACATTCCATGCGTAAAAAGATACCTGAAATACTACTGTGATCTTTCTTTATTTAATCAAAAATATTCTTGATTGTAAATTTTGCTTCGAAAAAAGATCCGGTACAATGCAATCTTTTGCTGTAAATTATTTTCAATAATGTCAAGAATTAACGCATTTTATATAGCAACGGAGTATTTTTAAATAGAATAATACGTATGTTTTTTTACTAAATAAAAAATGAAGTAAGAAATCCGTATAATTTCAATTATATTCAGGTGTATCAAAATTGCTAGACATACTTCAGAGGTTTACCTAAAACTCGGAAGAATGAATCATAAAGTGGTACTGTAAACACCTTTTTAGTTTTAAAACAAGCAATCAGCTAAAAGTGTTAATGAAATCCAATCATAAATTCAATTAACACAAAGTAGTACCTATAGGTACTGATTGTGGAAAGTAAAACTTTAATAATAAGCACCTATACTCCTATTTTTAAATCAGGGTACAGTGAAAAAATAAACCCTGTTTTTTTTTAAATCGTTTCAACTTTATTAAAGTGTTTTTCAATTAGAAATAAACATAGTAGATTGAAATAAGTTATAAAATTTTACTTTTACTTCAAATCTATACTACACGGAGAAAATGTATTAAAATAAAGAGTAATATTGCTCTATTTACCACATTTTCTATTATTAAATGTGACAACAAAACTATATTTCATTTGGTACTAAAAATGTTGTGACATTCTATATTACATATTTGAAATGAACATACTTCCTCTGTAACCACGATTATATTAGAAATAGCTATATATACGCACTAAAAAAATTTGATATTTTTCTTGGTAAAGATAACTTTCTTTGATAATTTTCCGCATTGAATGGGAGCAGTGTACAAAAATTTAAGGAAAATTTCGGTTTCTTAGAAAAAAAACTCATATCACATATCGTCAAAGAAATGTTTCACGGGCGCACTATAGATAGCACCACCAGCATTTTCAATTGTTGTGCAGATGTAGTGGTAATCATTTTCCATGAGAGAATACTTGTGGTGCCATCTATAGTTCCATAGTGCGCCCGTGGAACATTTCTTTGCATACTGGTATAATATTTGCCTATACGTATTACGTAATCAGAGATCAAAGATAACAGAGTTTAAAAATTGCAACACGTTACTTTATATTATAGGTAAACATACATTTTTGTCATTTTCAACAAATGTTTATTATTACGCCAATATTACAACACAATCTAATATTTAATGAATAATTTGAAATATTCATTACATTTTCAACTCTATTTACAATAAAATTAGGTTTATGACTGATAAACTGGATTATGCATGATTTTCTAGTTAGAATAAAGATATTTTCTTAATAACACAAAGTCGAAATGTTTTAAAAAACAATATGTTGTTTTGCACTGTAGCCTGTTGCGAAATAGGAGTATGTACTATTAAAATTTCTTAAAACAGGCTAAATAAATTACTTACCTAAACTCTGAAAAAATAAACTTTTCAAGTGATTGGTGTAATAATTGTCACAGTAATCGCTTTTCTAAATTATTCGTAATATGCTTTCGTAACTGCTATGAGTTAATTTCATATGCGTTGAATCAACTCTAACACATTTTTTTTTAATCGAGTCAAGTATAATTTAGCATTTTCTCAATCAATAATACAAACTCACTACTTGTGTTAGAACTGAAAAGGCGCTCTTATGACCATAGTTCATTTTGTTTCTTAGTTGTACGTAAAAGGGGTGATGAAGGAAAGAGCACCAAAACCCGTAACCATATGTTTTAAGTAGATACTGTAGTGTGCGCTTGTTGACAGTTGTATATAACATATGGAGTTGATCACAGCCAAAATTATATTCGCAACATTTTCTTTAATCTGCTAAATCCGAGCACATTTCTTAAAATCTTTAATTCAATATTGAATACATTTAGAAAAAAAAACCTGCTCAACATAATTGCCCAGGTTTTCTCTTCTATTAATTTCCAACCTAGATTGAATAACGGCCTATTTCGAAATAAATATAAGCGCCATATTTTGTGCATTCATTATTAGTCAACAAAATCTGTGTTCATCAATGCATAAAAAGATAAAGAATCTAAAGTTTCGAACAGTTCTAGTTTTTTACATTGTTTCCAATACCATTTAGTTTTACTTTATTTCTGCATGTAAAGGTGGGGTTGCGATCAAGATTGCAGGTGATACAGTTCTCTTCTTTTCTTTTGTTTACTTTAATTGGTACCTAAACCCTCGAAGACTTGCCTGTCCTGACAAATATTTGAATAAAAAAAAATTTAATTATTGTTACCATTATTTTTACAGATTCTAGAAACAATGCCAATTGTTAATGAGAAAGAATGCAATGAGAGAGTTTGACACATACATGTGACACACACCGTGCATATAATACCTTCGTAAATTCCCGATTTGCAAGCATATACATTCACCACGGAGTTTGTATCACAGCCGAAAAAAAAAACAAAGTAAATGAGTTAAAGAGTATTAATTCAAGTAAAATGTGTGAACAGTAAAAGACAGGTGCTCCTATTTACATAACCTTGTACCCATATACTCTTGCACATAAACTATTGATTGGCATGATTAAATGGCACTATTTTTGCCATATAGTATCCTATTTTCTGGATCAACCAAAATTAACTAGTTCTGAACATATTCATCACGAATATTACGATTGGACTTAAGCTATAGAAAACTACACAACCGGGCATTATTAATGTACTACAGATATTTTTCTTGTTTGCCGCTGGTTACATTTGGGATCCTGATTTCACCATTTCATGATTGTCTGGTTGTTAGAAAAACGGAAAGTAAATCCATAAAAAATGGTTTGTGAATTCTTTCAAAGTATATATAGCTTTTAAAATGTGGAAAGAAAGTGTATCTTTCATGTAAAAGCACTAATTTTACTATAATTATAACGCATGCAAACATAAACTGATTTATTGAAGCAAACAACTATTCTAAACCTATTCGGAAACCATTTTAACCGTAGAAATTTTAGGTCAATCTAAGAGCAATGTACCGACTCACGTAGTTTCTCACAGCCTTGACGATATTGACAGAAGCCGTTAAGCATCGATACGTTCAGTTTACCTTAGAAACGAAGTCCGAGCGGTGGTGCTTAAATTAGCAGTACTGTCAAGTTATGCTGCCCGAGAGGACATTGGGTGTCGCCGCTCTATTCGTGGCAAATATATGTGCTAGTTTCGGTACATGATACGAAGAAATTGCATATCGATGTGCAACTAATAACAATAAAAATAAAAGTTCGTGTAAGCAAATCGATCAACAATTCACATATTGTACTAATCCTCTTATAAAATCGGTGTCATATTAATTCTATGGAAAAAGCTTGTTAGTCTTTATGAGATGACCTTTGCAAAGCTTTTATTCGAGCTGCTATAATAGGTTTATGATATTGTTAAACTATTTCTCGTAAAACAGATATCACAGTTAACTACGATCTCGCAAAACAAGTCTTTTTGTAAGCTTCTCAATAATACTGCGAAAAATCGCGCATGCATTTACTTCCTCAGTATTCTTCTTTTCAATAGAATTATCAATAATGTGAGTCATAGGCTTTTTCTTTTAAAACACATTCTAAAAAATGTGTTGTCATTTAGTAATAATTTATGTTGATAATTGAAAAAAAATATTTACAACAAGATACTTGGCTGTTTAAAAAAAAATTAGGTTGAATGAACAAATAATTTGGTTCAGGTAATGAAATACTTGTTTGCCCATGCTTAATTCCGTTATTTCGTAAGCTTAAGCAAATTTTGATGTTGTCAAACAAAATGTTTTCTCGGTGTATAAGTTGAGATTGCGTTTTTATTTTCTTTTTTTCATTTCTTGCGTTGAGAACCAACTGTTGCTTTTCCTATATTTTTTTAGTACTGTTATAAGGAAAATGGTTTTTATTATCATATATACATATTTTAATTATTTATTTTGTAACGCCCTACAAAGTATCATTACGCATTTTTTGGTATAAGTTTCCAGCGTATTATTATATCTTGATAAGCGTATTACAACGCAATGTTTACAGTAACAATGTGAAATTACATCAAATAATGTAATTTGCCACAATGATGACAAGTAATCTAAAGTGTACTCTTATATCCAGCAGTAGGATTGCGCACGAGAGAGACGATAATAGAAATTATTATACATATATTTTGAAGGAAAATTTGTTTTTCCGAGTATATCGGTATATCAAGTATCGGGTATTTCACAAAACAAGAGGACACTTTTCGATTACAAATATAGTTAGATTAACATAATTAACCACAAAATAATAGATTAATTAAGGATAGTACTTGGAACGCAAAAAAGTGTTTTAAGTTCACACACGAATACAAAAAGCCAAGAAAAGTTCACATCTATAACAATAATATAAATTGAATATTTTTATAAGTAATAATCACGATCAGAATGGCTCAGATATTCTTTCAGTAAATCCTAGCTTTTTGACAGTAACAATCCGTTAGTTATAACTTTGAAAGTATCCTGTGAGATCTCTTCGGATTTGATGACGAGTTTCTTATAAACCCTCACACCTAGCTAATAGAAATTATGTTCGCTGAAAGCAAGTTTATGTTATGGCACAAGAATGATATTGGTTAAATTTCGGGACATTCCAAAGGTTCTTGTTAATGATTGTAGATATGTAATTGAGAGGTAGTATGTAATAATCTTTTAGCATTCACGATCGTTCCGTTCTAAAAAATTCAGTCGAATGCTTTATTATATATGTTTTTTTTTTTTCTGAAAATCATATATAAGTAGATACGGGGGACCGCAATTAAAAATTGTTCTTTATAATAAATTTATAGGTACTTTTGCAGAGGGTTTAGAAATTTTTACACATGGATGGAAGGTTTATAATAGGCTTATTGAAACATATAATCAAAAGCGATAATTTTCATGCAGGACTAGTTGCAATGAATCAAGTAGTACGATTGGGAATGTATACATGGCGTGCGAATCATAACCAATAGTTAGTTAATGGGCATTAGAAGCGTTAGAGAGTTTAAAAACTCCGATCGATTTGTTATTAGATACTTGGGATAGTTACGAGAGGGGGATGTAACTATTTTGGACTAGGGCTCACGTGGGGACAATCGGTAATGAAAGGGAGCATATCGTAGTAATTAGATGATATGTGTTAATTTCGGCTAGCCTAGTTAAAAAATAGGTTTAGGAATAAAATTGTGGCAGGGTACGTGGGATATCATTTTATATGGAAGGCGGACTACGAAATTTACGGGTAACGTTACACGTTTTAGGGAAAATGAGGGGTCACTGTAATTTTAAATCATATTTATGTAGGATTAGGAGGGCTGATGATGCACATTGTGAATGTGGTTGGATAGATACATGTTTTAGTTTAATGTTCACTCACTGATGAGTGGCGGTCGCAATGGGCCGTAACGCGAAACGGAGATTATGGATAAGGAGTCGGTCGAATGGCGGAAATTTTTAGTATGGCTCCTCTGTTTATAAATAAATATTTCACATTCTTTAATAATCTAAATTGGTGTTAAATTATATCTCTAAATAAAATTGCAAATAAATACTTCAAATATAAATCAATTACAGTTGGATAAAAATATTAGCATATATTTGCTTTCAGTTCATTATGATGGTCCATTCTTCCGCCGACGGATTAGACATCTTCATGATCTGCAAAGAACCGAGAAGCAAGTTGAAGACTCTCTCTCTCTCTCTTCAATTAGTTTCAATGGAAGCTGCCTTTCCTCCTTCTCTCGTTATTATAAATATATAAATATTGTGGTATGTGACTTAGAAAGCGATTGCTGTTCAAATATGACAATTTTACAATATGACGTTTTTACAAAAATTTAGCAAAGTGTCATATCTGTCCAGTGTTTGTGTCATGTGTGTGGGTGTCTATGTTACAGATACTGTAATTACAGGTTTCTGTACACTATATCCAAAAAGCGAATACGAAGGCTATCGAAAAAGTAACGTAAGTACTCCAATCATTAATCTTGGGTAAGTTGGTAAAAATTTCGAAAATCGTAAAACTGTTTGCATTGCCATAAAAGAATAAAATATCTTCCAAATGAAGCTTCTAAATGAAATTACTTCCTATTTAAAATTTTAAAGATAGCTACGCCCTCTATTTTACATCAGAAGCCATGTGCGTATCTCTATAGGCAAAAAATCACAAATTATCTCTAATTTCAATTGGTTTTTTTTCATTGCTCTAATCTTATACATTCAACGTTATCAGGGGGGGGGGGGGGGGGGGGGGGGGGGGGGGGAAGAACATTTACGACCTCCCTGTATATATAATTCAAGAAGCAAATATTATATGAATTTAAGTTAATTTGTGGAGTAGGCTGTCGTATCTCCTAATAAAATTAGAACAGTCTAATCATTATAGTACTCCAATGATAACATAAGAATACCAGTAACTGTAACTGCCTTATTGTGTGCAAATTTACACCAACTAGAATGTTGTGAGCAACCATCATCCATATTCATCCAAAAGTTTTACTATAAATATGTTTAGACATATACCAATACCTGTGTTTCTTCAATTATTTGAACAGTTGAAAGAATTTAAAAATATAGCTCTGATGTATTTTATTAGATAGAAGAAACTCTTTGTTTTGTTTGAACTTTTCTCTCAGAAGTTTGAGCAATTTTTATTTAATATATTGTGCTAACAAATATCTCAATACTAGCGCTAGGTTCAAAGTTGTGGATACAAATCATTAGATTTTCTTAGAAACCTACTTGGTTATTTTTGTGGGAAAAGACGTACTAGGCATGTAAACTGCTTATCAATTGGTTCTAAGATCCATTCCGCCTGTTAACATTACTTATCATTTACGATCAAAATAAAATGTGAAAATTGTGTTATTTTATATTTACGTTGAATTAAAATTACTACATATTAAGATTACAGCTTACACTGAGACTGGTATTTTCTACAAATAGGAAATTCGCTAATTGTAAGGTTGTTACTGCAATGCAACATAGTGGTTTAATTTTTTTTGTCATGTCTTAAAACATAATTCACTAAATTACCAAATTTTTTTTGTATTTGTGATAACGGTATTTTTTCTCTGTGTAAAAATAATTAATTTATTTTAGTGTTTCAACAAACGCTGACACATTTGCATCTATTATTGGTATATCTCTTAATTCCTAATGCAGAATATTTTTAAATAGTGGTATAAGGTATAAATTATTTTCGATAAACGCCATGCAGCCATCGCATCATTTAATATCAATTAATGTAGTATACAAGCTACATAAAGCACGCAATATTCAGTTCATAAAGCTATTAATTCATCAAGTTGCTTTAATAGAAAATTCCTTTTTGTCGGCATTATAGGTACATTACTATCTAGCATATTATTACTATATACCAGACTATGTATAATTGGATGATTTAATTGCTTTGATATATTTACTTCTACAGGGAATTTTCAATTATATGATTACATAGAATTAAGTAGCTTGCTAGTAGGTTGTAATTTCTATTACTAATTCATCAATTAATTTCTTTCCCTATAGCGTATGTGAGAGCATATAAAATGAACATAAATACACTGTACTAATACACCGATGTCCAAAAGAAAAGCTCTAACCCTTTAATAGTAATAATAATAATAATATATTTATTCAGCCTGAAGATATAGGATAAGTCATAGTAGTAATATCTTTCTCAAATTAAATGTAAATCTAAGCTCTACATATCTTCGATTGCTTATGCAACCGAAGTACTGTATACCTAGCGATATGTAATTCAGAATTGCTTCCAAATCATTTTTAATTAACATTTATGTGTATTCTATTTCCGGTTGCATAAATAATCAAGAATTTATTGGCCTTCGATTTGCATTTAATTTGAGAAAGATAGTACATGCATGCGCTAATTAATATAACAATCTAATAGCAACTTTAGTGTAAATAATTTTAGTGCATAATTCTTAATAGTATCCAAAGATATATGACATATTAGAATAGAAAAAGGTATAATAAGATAATAAACAAAGAGTCGTGGTGAATATTTAGCTAAAAATATCAAGATTTAATAACAAAACAACAACAATATTCGAACAGAAAAAGCATTTTTCAGCTCAAATATTTATTTACTTCTGCAAACCAACATCATTTTTAAAAAACATTCAGAATATTTGGAATGACTTAAGACTACAAGTACAAATAAAAATAATATGGAGATGAGCCTGTATTTAACATGAATAAATACGTAATTAACACACTGGGCGAACAATAAATGTTAAATTAAGAAAATACGTTTTGTTAACACAATATTTTAAGTTGACCAAAATTTTAGTCAATCTAACAAGAAAACCGTATGATGAAGACAACCATATTGTATTATTTTTTTCTAATCCAATGGGTTCATGTAAGCAACAGTTTTCCTCCACATAGTAGCAACGTTAAATATATGTATTACAGAAATCGCCTTAAAGATGGCGCTCCTTCTATTTCACACCAGTAATGACTCATGGTGGTGATAAAAAGCACAGCAGTCAGGGTTATAATCTATTCTAATCTAGTGTATTTACGAATAAAACATCCAATAGGAGCTGCGAACATTAAAACAGCGATCAGTGGTGGTAGCGTGCACTTCCAGTGATGTCAATAAAACTGCTATTTTTTAGGACATATAAACATTCCGTCTTAGAAATATTTTACACTTTATAACAGATGATTAGTTAAATTTAGCCATGATGTTTATTTATATTTATATTTTGTTACATCAAGGCTTGCTAGAAAGTAAATTTAATTGATCATATAGCATTACAAATATAAGGAGATGAGGAATGTACACTGACCGACTTATTCAAAATGTCGTCGTCTACAGGGTAGTGACTATCAAAACTACTCACTATTTGCATAGGTGCGCGTTCGGCTGGCATCGGCTGTTCCAGGTAAATGATTTATTGGGGTATACAGTTGTAAAACGCTTCGCAATTATGCAAATTAAGTAGATCTAAGATTATTTGATATTTGATATAACCTTTAATATTGTAGTTTGAACCCAGTTTGAATTGAAATATCTGTTTTACAGCTTGAGATCAAGAGACTTATTTTATTTTATGTTTAAAAATAATCAAGTGAATGTATAAATAACAAATCATATATTAAATTGCTGGGTTATTTCTATTAAATTTTATTTACTTTATTTGTATATAATTTATTTTTAAAATAGGAAATGTATTAGAAAACTAAAGAGTAATACGTCATAAGTTCATTACCTTCAGTTTCAATAAATATTATTATTATATTATAATATAATAATATTTTAGAAATATGGTAAAATTCGTGTTCCTAAGAAAATCACACATATCCTTTGTTAGACTTTTTGTTAAATGATGCTATTTATAGAGCAATTATATTAAACAGAAATTTTAATATACTACATAAACTATTAACACATTACTAAGAATAAAGCTTTCCTTTGAAATTTCAATACCCAAATTATAAACTCATTAATTATATGCATTTCAATCGGGGGCAATTATAAAACTCAGCCGCTTGCCATAATTACTAAGGCATTGTAATCCAACGAATAAAATTTTACTGAATAATGAGCTGATATACTTATGTGGCAGAGCAACAATTCTGTAAAAACTTTTTTTTTGATATTTACCTGAGGAATGAATTTAAATGATTAACAAAACTATATACTCCTAATGTTCCTAATTTCAGAATTAGAGGGAAATACTTGCAACACAAAATTATTAATAAAATTAGAACAAATATAATTAAATATGAGTACAATTTGAAAATTTTATAAAATTGAGAATGGATTCATTCAAGCACCCTTATTTTCATAAAGACAACAACATGAGTCTATATGATTTTTTTTTGCAGATTTATGTAATTTTTTTATATATTTATATGCATTTTAAAACATAAATATGAAAAAAAAAGTTTTAAAATTTATTGCTCAACTAAACACTATCATGTGGATATATGAGCTCGTCATTCAAAAGCTCTAAGCGTCCTTGGATTACATAAAGGACTAGTGGTAATTATCGTAAACGGCCGAGTTTTGTAATTGTAGGTAAATGGCAAATGCAAATTTAGGCAATTCTCATAAAAGTAATGAATTTATAATTTGTGTATTAAAATTTCAAAGAAAAGCTTGATTTTCAGTGTATCACAGTGTATCATCACACAATTAATATACTTTATTAAAATTGTTGTTTATTACAATCAGGGTGTAAATCTCTATCATTTAGTATTATTATTTTATTAATTTATGGATATATTGTTTTCTTTATATATTTTTCAAAATTTGTTTTTTTTTAGAGTGTATATTTATTTTTGCAGAATGCGTTTCTTTTTTGGTTACGTTTTACATTACCATTTTTTGTTTGTGTATGTTTATATATTTAATGACAGTTACGTAATTAGATTTTATATTGTTTATATTTGGAATGAGCATTTTTACTTAAATAAATAATATAACCAGACTAAACATAGTTTTAATTTTTATGAATAGCAATTTTATGGTGTTAGTTACACGTAGGTGGATCCTGCAATAGTAAATGCTAATAATTAAATATTATTGAAGTCTCCATTTAAGAAAATAGTAATTAATAAATGCTTACAATAGCTAATATTTGTTGAAGCTATAGTTTCATGGAAGTCTTCCTCTGATGTTTCCTATATCCTACGTTTCTAAAACAATTAATACACAAGATTTACCATGAATACCACATTTTATTTATTTCTATATGAGTTTTAAGAATCAATTGGGTCCAAGTAAGTACTTAAACTTAACGAGTCTTATTTGTCTATACAAAATCATACTCCCTGTGTAGCTGTATGTCTCTAGAAATAGTATCCAATGCTAGCCGTAAATACTGGTATCATGGGAGAAACATGTGTCTAGTCTAGCAAAACCAATGTAGTATGAAAACGAGACTCCATTCACAACAAATTCCCATAGAAATGCAATAAATGTTTATTGGTCTCATATTTAAATATGTTTGGGACGATTATAAAGAATTTTAGAATTACACTCTATTTATTTATACTTTCTAGTTCGTATACTCTGTACTCTTCATATTTTCCTTTAATGAAAGCAACACATTCTCTGTCTACTGTTGCAATTTTATAAATAAACCAGGAGTATTAAGTATTCTTCCGGAATGTATAAACTTCCTACTATTGGAAACTTTACGACACCCTGTTGAACGCGGATCATAAATCTTAGAACATGTGATTGTAATTAGTAGGAATTCCCAGAATTGTATGAAGGGTCTTATTACGGTTCAAATACCGTAATATTTTTATTTAGGATAACCGTAATATTTAGAATTCCTGCCAATATACATAAATTTATGTTTATGTTCATATCTATATTATTTGAAAGTGCTATTTTTATCTTCGTTTTTATTTAAGTAACAGAAATTTTGCAATAATAAATTTACAAGTTAGTATTCATACCAAACAAAAATGACATTTCTTCAATAAACTACTCAAAAATGAAATGCTTCTTAAAGGAAAGGGGATTATTGGGGGAATGCAAAAATAAAGGTGTACCTTACTATTACTACCAAATTTTCGTTAAAGGTGAGCTTGTATCCTAGATTTATATAGTGATTATTTGCTATAAATTTTAAAATAAAGACTATTGCAGTAGTGGCCTAACATTTATGTTTAAAACATTGACATTTTACACTGGTTGAAACTCTACGTTTCAATGGTTTTTATTAGGGTTGTTACTCGAAACAAATATACATGTCGGTATTGATTGATCATGCTCGGGTACTCGAAATCAGTCCTATCCGATTTCGGGTACCCGAAATCCAGTTCACGTAAAGCGATTTCTCGATATCGGGTAAAGCTCGATTTCAGGTACCAGACTTCGCATCTCAAGGCCGAGTGTACGATTCTATTTTCAAAATATCGTAGACGGTATTTAGATGTGTGCGTGTAGAGCGTACAAGTATCTACAATTTTTAAAAAATCTGTCATTTTTGTTTCTGAAGGTTATTTGTCTTTTACGTAAAATTAAGAACAGCTTGCTTTGACTTCTACCTGCACGGAAATATCAGCATAGTAAATGCATTTTAACTGCCTTCCACATTTGTTATTAAAAATATTTCTATCTCCAACTTCCATCTGATTGTAAATTATACTGGAAAGATAGGCTTTCCTTGACTTTATATATCGTATTATTCTTCTCGACGTTGTCTTTAGTATTCGAATTAAAAGCATTAATATATTTAAAGCGTATAAATAGTGTTTTATATGTGTACTGTTCACATAGCACCAGTCGTCATTTCTCTGGCAACATAACATCAAAGCACGGACAGCAATTAACCCTTCTTATTCGATCCACAACCACACTGCTTTGGCTTTTTGTTGTGAATAAAAATCAGAGTATTCGTCTTGGATAAGAAGTAAAACCGTATGTTTGGTACATAAAAACCCCTATCGAAAGTCTGAATACCTCAAGGGTCGGGCAAAATTTCAATACCTCAGTAGATGTCAATGTTCAGAAATGTCAAGCCAAGGTATATTTCACAACACAAAACTTCACCTAGCAATCAACAAGCAAACTAGCAAATAGGCAATGTGGTGTCGCATTATTTATTATTGTGTTTATTTGGCCGATCGATTTGATATTTTAAAAACTTTTAATTTAACTCTCATCTAGAGCAAAACTTCAAGTCAGCATCATTTTTCCAAAACTATTACTCTAAGCAGGATATATTGATGAAATAAATACGACCCGTTAACCGATATTAATTGCATAAACCGGTTATTGGAATAAAATTTATTACAGCAAAAATAAAAGTGAAATAATCCATTCAGCTGCACATATTATGTTAAATAAAATAATGAGGTTTCAACGTCATTTTGTGCTTAATGTTTAGTTTATGATTTTTTTTATAGAGTCCAAGTTAAGAGTATAAATTAGTGCCTCATCTATAGTCCCTAAACTAAGCAAAATCTATCTTCTAAATTCGTTCACAATATTGTCTTCAAAAATACTTCTGCTATACCAAAACTTTATTCACAACTGTTTTATATTTATTATATTACCATACCGTTGCCCAATTCTATAGAATTTCAATAGGTAAGTTCTAACAAATAGGTATCTAATTACACTGAAAAACCGATTCGTTTGACGGTACCAAAATTTGTTGTGGTTACTAAGTATAGGAGCGTTAAATATGGACAAACAACATTTGTTTACCTGAACCAAATTATCTGGTCATCATATTTGGGTTAAATGTATTACATATATTGTTAACTCAACAAAACGAAATATTTCAAGGATATAAATCATATGGTCACATACACCATACTGTAACCAAAATTTTACTCAAAATAATCAAATCATTTATTCAATATAAGTATAATATGCTTAAATTATTTCCTTCCTAAATTTCGGATATTGTACTTAAATAAATATTTAATTGAATGAACTATAACAATAATAATAAATAATAATTTGGAGGATGGAGAATATGCGCTTGATATTTTAAACGCCAATCGTTTACCCCGCGTATTGGCAGTTGATATTATAAGAAAATGTGCAAGATGTTCATTATTGGCACTCTGAAAAAAAAAAACATTTTGTTGATTTAACCAAAACTAGTGTTACAGTGATTCACTGAGGTTTTTTCAGCAATTAGGTAGAGAGCGTTGAACGTCTAAAATATTTCGTTAAAACAACAAATTGTACTTACAGTTCCTTACGAAATAATTAGGATGAGATGACTAAACTTTTTGACTAAATATTTTGGTCGTCCCAACACTGGGTTTAATCTTTATTTGAAATAACGAAACGTCTTGTTGAATTAACTAAGTTTTTCTTGACAAAATATATTTTATTCCCGTAAATAAATCGGTTTGTGTGTGTACAGGATCATATATTTTTGCAATTCTATTAGTTTATTATAGAGCAATGCCCTTTAAGAAATTATACATTTATTAATCGACAATTTATATTATACACTTTATATGTATATTAAATAAATTTAATTAGAGCTGATATTGATTTAAAAGACCTGAACCTCTGCTCGTTCTGAGGGAATTTTAAAATTACGGAACGTGTCCGAATAAAGAACAAGCAATTAATCGACGTTATCAACCGCGAAACTGAACTAATGCTAC